>CM026392.1:60193165-60278059 GCA_014843695.1 Archivesica marissinica
TTTCTGTGGTTCCCTTGGCTGGCTGCTTAAGACAGGTTTGACTGTACATTGTATGTCGAGGGCCTCATGGTAGATTAACTTTTGTTAAGTGAGTTATCTCGTAAAAGAAAGTATTATTCGGCCTCCACACAGTTGAAACACGCCCAGTGTAGAGCATACCATAATGGAGACTATTAACACGCGATTCATTCCTTAAATACTGGCTGGATATGAACTCGTGCCTCCATGGTATTATAGATATATTACGCATTTTTGTATAAATATGTACTTGCAGGACTAGTGCACGTCGGTGGGTTCGTATAAAGTGAACTTGAGTAGATACAACCTGTTAAGGGAAAACAACATCAGTGAAGTGGACAAAGAGACGCTATGTATACTGGCACCAACAAGAAACGGTGCTCTTGCCATAGAGGTAAAATTTATATCCTTTTAGAAAAAGCTATAGGCAAATATTGTAGCAAAATGTGCGAAATGTTGGGTAAATTAGTGAAATGTGTGGATTAGTTTCTTCACTCATGATAGTAAAATCCATATTACTAAATTTGTAACGAAAATGTAACTCTCAGTATAAAAGTGCACATATTTTTATGCTGTCAGTATATATATGTTATGCTATATGTTAACTGGTCTAATTCACGATGCCTACGACTGCCTGCTTAAATGCTTCAAGCTCAGACAGTGTTGCGATTGCACTTGGCAGTTGATTCCAGAGATTAATTATATGGGGACACAATACTCAAATACTATTTGAGGTCTGCATAATTTTAATTAAGCCTAGCTAGCTGGGCTCGTGTATATTTTGTCACGAAGTGTAAAAAAAGAGGGGAAAGTAGTCCGGTTACAGATATGACACGGATTGTGAAAACGTCACTGAAGAATATAACATGTGACTTGTATTTGTGGTGGATGCATGATGTGCATATAATAAACTATGTCACGCGATGGAATAAACTTGGTACCAATTAAGGAATGAATTGCAGGTTAGGCATCCACACTAACTTTAAGCACGCCCAATGTAGTTCATACCCAGATGGAAACTATGAACCCGTGAGTATTTTCTCAGCTGTACACGAATACATTATTGGCAGTGAACGGTTCTGAGAAGATGCGGATTCCAATTCAGATATGTCGTCATTGCCAGATCAACCAATTTTTATTTATTCAACTAACTAATCTTTATATTAATCTCTTCATCTTTTCGTGCTCAGATTGGATATGTTATGTTCTTGGACTTCAAATATTCATTTAGGTGTTAACCATTTTCTTGTTAACAACCTCAAATATTTACACATTAATATTATCAATAGTGTATCGTAAACCTTAGAAATTGCTTAGCATATATCGTGATTAGGATTCACGTATTTTCAGTGTTAAATATATTATGATCCGACCTATTATATAACAACCAATTGTTAGGGAGAAGAACTATATATTTCTTTCGTTCTAATCCCTTTCAGTCTATTGCTGTTAATGTATATGTAAAAGGTTAATTATTTTATGTACATGTAAAATACTGAAATAAATAATGCTTAAACTAACCCGCGAGTAATTACTTATTAATATATTTACATTAAGTATTCTTTTCAATGATACAAAGAAAATATAGCACACGTTGCATTTAAGATGTTTTAATGCTAATTTGCAACTTACCGTGTGTCGGAACAGGTGAATAGATCATCCTTGGAACAGTGTAAACTGTAAGGCACGCCTTTTCTCGCGATGAACACTGCCTAACACTGCGAATGCGCATACCCACAACTTCCGAGTGAACATGCCAGATGCATATCATTAGTTCGGAACCCTCATACGACAATGTATGCAACCAGAGTGCATACGTTCATTGATGGAAATGCAATAGTGATGTAAATATTCAACGTTGTATCATTGTCCATTTTATTTCATAACCGTGATCTTGTTTAACTAATTTAATTTAGCATGATTTATCTTTTCTATAAACAAATCATTTTTTCTAGATCTACTATCAAGTTTTTTTATATCATTTTTTCAGCACCAATTATACTATCAGAGCATTGTTGTTGATACATGCTACTTTGTTGCAGTGTTGATACGTATTATATGGTACACAGCAAATATTGCTATGTTGCATGATTACTTTTCCATTTGTGTGTACATCAAATAGTGCAAACTTACCTAATTTCGATAACGTATGATGCTGTCGTCTCGAAGTCAAGGGCACTATCCAGGTTGAGTTCACCCGTGGTGCCTACGAGGGAGAATGGGGCGACTGCAGTTACTATCTCGTACTTGACAATAGTTTTCCCTTCACCAGGCGTGGCTACAACCGTTGTGGCTAGACCCGCTGTACCAATAGCTACAGATTCAGCAAAACTTAACGCCCCAGCGCCACTCCCAGTAGCAATAACCGGTACACTCCAAGCAGTAATTGTTGCATCTGCATAGCAACATAAATATAAATATGATTAAATGTTATCGTTAAGGCAATGAACAGTATTTCTAATGGTATATACTATTAATATTAAAAAGTCGTAAGTGTCCGGTGTGTTTACAGTTAGCCCGCCTACTCTAGTTGATGAGATATGAAAACAGGGAACCAGCTTATGATTTCGCTTTTAAAATCCCAGCCCTCGGGTAATACCGCACTTCTAATTATCGATTGCAATTTTAGTTACGGAACGGAACTGATCGGTAAGCTATCTGTTGATGGTTGTTGCGATGGTAAGTGCTCTTGGGGCGATAACCCCTAACATGCGACCGATAGTCATACGGAATTATAATGTTACTAAGACATTAATATATGGCATGGAAACGATACTTGTAGGCGGTTTGGTCTATCCAGAGGTAACGTCTATATTGGTAGTGTGTTGTTGATGCGATGATTGTGGGCAACCCCCTCCCGACATGCGACCGATAGTCTTACGGAAATAATTATAATGTTACTAACACCTGGCTTGGAAACGATATTACCCCAACATTTTGAGTAATGTTGTCTCCATAAATTGCTTTTCAGTGACGGTCTCGGGTATTGCAACTGAAATAATTAGTGGAGTAAATCGCACCAGTACTGTAATGTTGTGACGTTCGACTGACGTTTTGGTCGAGTGACGTTTTGGTCGGGGACGTTTTGGTTAGCGGAGGGTTTGACCAGGTACCGAGCGGATAAATACAATTGTCAATATGACTTAATTCCCTCGCTAGATTGAAAAGGGAATGATACCATGGGCGTACCGATTTTCGGCCCTCTAAGATTTGAATGTGACTAACTTTTAATATATCTCTTTTATAGCAGGTGAAACAATATGTTTATGTAAAGTGAGAATTCTGATATTTCATACGCGTGTCTAATCTCAGATTACATAACATCTTTTAAAATAAAACCACAATTTCACTCACATGTGAATTAAGCATGTCGTCAAAGACGGGCCTTATTTCTGCCCACCAATCAAATGCCATGTAATTGGCACGTGACGTTACAAAACAAATATATCCCTGTGTAAGGGATTTGTAGGGTACACGTGAATGAGACAAAAGAAAACGTCATCATTTACATCATTATTTTCGAAATAAAAGTTTGTACGAATTTATCTGTTTTCGCACATTTTCATGAATAGCAGTTTTAGCATCTACCTGCTACTAACAGCGATGACGTCGTCATTTGCAGACACATTCGAAGACATGTGTGGTGCGAAAATAGGTCAATTGACGATACATTATTTACGAGAAAAATTCCAAAAGAAAAGCTTAATAAAGTTGGTATTTCTGATAACTATTGCAATTGTGTGTGTCTATATTATTTACAAATGCAGTTTCGTTTTCCTTCAAAATAAATAAAATATCATGCTTACATAAAATTTGATTAATTATTTGTCATATATTTTCATTGGTAAAAGCTGTCTCTCACTATAGTGGCAGGTGTATTAGCTGTGACAGGTCAGTATGAGTGGTACACCGTGGGACTTTAAATACTCTTCAGTTAGTTAAGATGTCCATATATAGAAGTGTACGCATTATTGGGTATCGTCCTGTCTCTCTGCATGTAGTCTAAAGTAATGTTTATAAGTGACCAGGAATATTGGATGCTAACTACAGACGGATATGTAGTCCAATGATAACACGCTGGACCGGTAAACCAGGGATCGCAGGTTCGATCCCCTGTCTGACCATAATACAATTAACGCACGTAAAAGAACCAGAGGAGATTCTGGAATGGGTCTCTGTCTGTATCATTGCACTATCCTCCAATAATCTAAAATGACTAATCTCTTTAGGAGGCGTCGCTCATATGGGCAACCGGTAGCGACGATACATAAACGTAAAAACACACAGGATGTTAACTTGGGAAGACCTGAGGTAGAGAGGAGCGTCTGGATACAGCGTGCTATGAAATAGTTGGCCACTGAGAGCTCGGAGGTTTCATAATATGATGCTAATATGTAGCTCACACCAGACTGCTGACGCATGTGTGGGAAACACGTTGTTAGCATAATAATCATAATTATAGGGAAGACTTTATGTAATGTGGAGACTTTGATACTATTTGTTGTAAAAGGTTATATTGGACACTGTTGCAATTATATGAGTCTAGAATAAATATGTTGTTGTATTCCGACGGATTGTGTTATGAACTAGATCACCGAACGTAGAACCTGGGTTGATAATGTTACATAACAAGGATTGAGAACTTGTTTACTGGAGCTCTGGGCAACTATAACGTGGTAAGCCTGCTTTGGAAGAAAGCGTGTAGGGCACTTTAAAAATCTTAACAGCTGAAATGGACGTCATTGTGGAATTATCGGCTGTACGTGACGGACATATAGGCTCACAGAAGCATACGTATCGTGTTCAGAAATGTATCCAATTGTACGTGGCCTGATTAGTATAAACTGCATGAAATGCGCGACAACGACGGTATCGTCCCAGCGACGTTGACATTGTTACAATTACCCCTGTTTTAGCATCATTGTTTCATCCGCGAAGTCGGGATGATGTATGTATGTACTATTAATGTCAAACCTTTGCGGGGACATAGACATGTTTTCCTGGGCATGCTTAGCCGACCATAGCGGTTAACCAGTACTAAGGAATGTGTTTGAGGTGCCTTGCTCAATGACACTACATACGTGGCCAGACTGAGTATAAAATAGTTATGTGTAATTCAAGCTAGTAATGTTACAGATATAGACCGAATAAATACGAATTATGGTAATACACAAACTGTGTGAAATACGAACTATGGGCAAATACGAACAGTGGAGCAACGCAAACCATGTAGACATACGAACTATGAAAAAATACGAATTATCATGATGGAGAAACACAAAACATATTGACATACGAACTATTGAGCAATACGAACTATGGAGGCACGCATGTCGTGTAGACATACGAACTATGGAGGAACACATGTCATGTAGACATACGAACTATTGAACAATGCGAACTATGGAGGCACGCATGTCGTGTAGACATACGAACTATGGAGGAACACATGTCATGTAGACATACGAAATATGGAGGAACACATGTCATGTAGACATACGAACTATGGAGGGACACATGTCATGTAGACATACAAACTATGGAGGAACACATGTCATGTAGACATACGAACTATGGTGGAACACATGTCATGTAGACATACGAACTATGGATGAACACATGTCATGTACACATACGAACTATGGAGGAACACATGTCATGTAGACATACGAACTATGGTGGAACACATGTCATGTAGACATACGAACTATGGAGGAACACGAACTATGGATAATAAGAAATGTGGATAAATACAAACGATAGAGAAATACGATATATGGAGACACGCGAACTATGGATGACTACAAACTATGGAGAACTACGCAATATGGAGAAACACGAACTATAGAGGCACAGCAACCATGTACACTGAACCGAATTTCTAAACGTCCACCTAATAAATTGTGAGTTTAGGGTAACGGGTCTGTGTATTAGTCCAAATATTGGTAGTCTATTGTTATCCACCATACTCTATCAATGTACACTAAGAAAACACCAATTTATTGTCATGGCTGACCAAGCGGAACGGTAGGTTGGAATCCTATCCTAAGTTTTGGCATGAGGACCACGTGCACGGCATGGTGAGTGCTCAATTTGATTTCAATTTATTCTATGTGCGACCCGTAACCGAAAAAACAGAAAATATGGCGAGAATGACCATTGAGGAAAGCGGGAGAGCCATCGGTATGCTTGATACAGGCACTTCTATCAGACAGGTATGTTCAGCGTTGTAATTAAATTCGATATTTCAAGTACAATTTGTAATGAATCATACAATGTCATATTCTAATATCATTCTAAATCATTTCCATCGTGTTTCCAGGTTGCAAGACTTTTCAACAGACGGCATTCTACTATGGTCTTTACTTGTTGATTGTCTTCAACTGTTATACAACATCAGGTGGACGTTTAGAAATTCGGTTCAGTGTATATATACGAAATATTGTCAAATACGAACAATGGAAGCACATGAACTAAAGATAATTACGAACTATGAATTGTAACTATGGAGACATGTGAACAATGGAGAAATACGAATAATGACATCTGAATTGGAGAAAATAAATTACTTATTTGCGTATTCCTGTTAGTATGCGGACGATTATGTAACAATTTGATTACGAAGTACGAATATTCTACTACGTTTCATAGTTCAAAATATATGAAATGCAGATTGGGTTAGCCTCTTGTTTCTTTAAATTCTTAAATTCAAGACATATGAAATGCAGATTGGGTTAGCCTCTTGTGTCTTTAAATTCTTAAATTCAAGACATATGAAATGCCGATTGGGTTAGCCTCTTGTTGCTTTACATTCTTAAATTCAAGACACACTAACTATAATAACGTTTACAACTTACTCTAAGCTTTGCAGTTTTTGCTAAATGTCATTGATCAGACGGATCAACTAACATGAAACATTATTCTGCGGCACAGATTTCTTGCCGTTATCTGATTTACATAATGTACCAATTTATGTTTTCTATATCTAAAAAATAAGTATGATACTTGAAGTCGTGATAGCGCGTTCGCTTCATGTGCGAACGGTCTGGAGTTGCAGCTCCGCTGGAGCAGTTACGATTGTGCACTTAGGCAAGGCATTTAAAGTATACGTTGCCTCCATCAGGAATGAGGTATCGAGCGAGATCAATATAAGTTGTAAGAACTTGTTTCTCAATCGAGCTAAAATAAATTTGTATAAACTAATCTTGAAGCAAATTATGATGCTTGAAGCAAATTATGATACTTGAAACCAATTATGGTACTTGAAGTAAAGTATAATAGTTGAAGCAAATTGTGATACTGGAAGCAAAATTGTTAACAATAATACAAATATTTCTAAATCGTTGGCCACTAAACGCCAACAGTTGTCAATAATATGTAGTAAATATGCTATGAAAACTCTTACCTCCGGTGTTGAAGAGAGCCAAAAGTGGCAGTAGCACAGAAATAATGACAGATAGCTGCATGTTGACGTTCTTTATATAACTCTAAGACTTCGAAACGTTAAATTCACGAGATGTCTCCGGAATGCCGCTCTCTGAAAACTACGCCGTTTTATAATGCCTTACCCGGCCGTTGTTATGGCCTGTGATATCAATATTACAAACTTCAATGCCGTTTCCTTGGTTGCTTCTAAGGGAGCACGTTTAAACAAAAACGTCAATGCAATATAGGACACAACATGTTTCAGCTGACTATGACATTACCTTTGGAGACATAATACACGTACAGGGACGCTTTCATGGGTTATCCATTTACATTGGACGTTGGTAGTTGAAATAGGCGTATTTAAAGTGTTATATTCTTCAACGGTTGATAACCGTAATTTGACATTGTATATCTTAGCAAATACACGTTTTAGTTGCCGGCCAGCAGAACGTCGTTATTTAGACACGCCTTTTATTATGAAGTAACTGCCATTCGTGTTACAAACAATAATCTGATTGGTTGTTATGCTTTACAATCATGTTAATACATCATCAGCCCATAGAAACAGTCGGTGCTTCTGTAAGATTGGTAGATGTCATTTGGAAATACGAGCCCATTGAAACAGTGGCGCTGGTAATGAGACTCAGACATTTGCACAAGATACGCCAATGTTTCTTCAGAAATTCGTAGCGTTATTTAGTTGGTAGATACATGTATGTACAAGGCTGGACTTTTACTGGGAACAAGTTTTTATATATCGCTTTCTACTGCAGCTAAACTATTAATATCAGGTAACCGTATACAAGAATTAGAATTGATTAAACTGTTTTCCAACATTTTAATAAAGTATGGTTGATTCGTTGTATGCCTACGATATATATTTCTGTCTGATGCGATTTCATTTTTTTCATAAAATGATAACTACCGATTTTAAGGCAACATGTAATGTTATATTAACATCATGGTCAGTAGCAAACCAAACAACGAATGTATTGCATAGAAAACTTGCATTAAACACTGTGCAAAACACACAAATAAATAGAAGATAGATAGATATGGATGAACACACACGACGTTTAAACTGTAAATATTTAGAAGTGGATGTCAGTTGTTTCACGATTTAAAAACGGTTTAAATGTCATAATGTAGTGAAACAATCTCTGTCTGATATGTTTATGCTGTTAATTGGATAGTTCAGTCTTCTGAACCTTAAATAGTTGAAGTCGCTTAATTATCCGTAAGATGTTTTCGTTCAATAAAGACTGGATCAACATCTAATCTAACCAGGTGAGTATCTATTTGGTGCCATTGTTTTATATTTGATTAGGTAATGTCCATATGAACTGACTAACTTTATGTTCTCAACTTAATTTAGAAATACTACCATTTTATACTTTTCTTGCCTTACAATAATTGCACTTGCCGATGGCCATATGTTAAAAATAATTGTTCTAGCATCTAAAATAAGATATTATTATTATTAATAATAATACTATTACTATATTGGCGTAAGGAGAGCGACACATATTATTAATGTTTTACAAATATATTTTAGCTCGATTGTGAAACAAGTTTACAACATTATATTAATCGCCCGAGAGACGTGGGGGACAAAGAAGCGGCAAAGTGGAAAACAACGTACATTGTCTAAGGGCGCAATCGTAACATACTAATATTAACTGTTAATAATATTGACAAAGTTGACTCTTTCATCTATTTATTCATCCTTTCATTTCCTCCATGCATGAAGATGTTTGAGCTTATTTACTCTCGCCGCCGGCGAACCATGAACGATGTTTACATCTTATTTACACATGCACTATACCTTTAACAATGAGGTGCATGCATAGGCCAGGAGTAAGAAGTACATCTCATTTGAAATAGTTGTGAAAAACAGCATATAAACACTGTAAAAACAGCAATATACTAATAACAGACGGATCTATAGTCCAGTGGTTAAGACGCTGGACTGGTAATCTAGGATCGCAGGTTCGATCCCCCGTCTGACACTAATAAAATTAACAGCCTTTCAGATGGGACTTTAAACCGAGGTCTCCTGTCGGTGCCTTACACCGTGCACGTAAAGGAACCAGAGGAGACTCTGGAATCATGGGCCTCTGTCTGTAATCATTACACTATCCTCCAAAAATCTAGAATTACTAATTTCTCCAGGAGGCGTCGCTCATATGGGCAACCGGTAGCGTCGATAAATAAACGTAAAACACACAATATACTAATAGACAGAATACTATACTGTGTAATTTTATATATATAAATATTCTCTCACGATTTGTTAGTCGCATTTTTAAAATATGCCAGTACATAACTGACTTAAAGAGATAGTCATTGCACATGTTGAAATATTTCTTAAAGCTACAACCTCGGGAAATTGGCCGTGTCCCCAGAAGTTTTATGTACAATTTCATTGCTGCTAGTAGTTCTACCCGTCAATATGGCTTCATATCACTTGGCCTTCACTGCTGTCGGATTATTTCATTATGAGGAAGCTATCCAGCTGGCTTGCGGAAGGGCGGTGGTTCTACCTGGGTACCTTTCCGTGCCTGCAGTATTGCTCGGAATGGGCACCCGGCGTCTACCACCGCCAATAATAGCTGGAGAGTCACCATATGACCTAAGTTGTCGGTGTGACTGCATACACACAAAAACTGTTCTTCATTATCTCAAACTTTGTAATTTACCCATCACATCCTTTGGACACAACAACCAAAGCAGCAACATATTTGCACACGCACGCACGCACCCACACCCAGCCACCACACACTAATAGTAAGACATTGTTTGACTGCTATGCTCAAAATATAGAGCAAGGAAGGGCTCTTTAAATTCAAAATTATAAATAATTACCAGTTTATTGTATCCAGCCTGTGAACCCCTATTGCTATGCTATGAATCTATGGTTGAGATCGCTTTCAGGCTTTGCCGTATTCATATTAATTTAGTTACGTCATGATACTGGTACTGCTGCTGTTACTATTTCTACTATCCAGAAATCGATGTAATATATATAATATCAGGTGCGTGCATGTGTTGTACATCTAATATAAATCCATCATTTTGTCTGCCGATTCGAAATTTTAAATCCAAGTTTAGACTATTTCAAATGGTGTGTTATTGCATGAATTCAATTTGCATGTAATTATTTGCCGACACCTGTTTATATTGTACAGTAATATTGTGTTGGTTGATTTAGTAGTGTCTTATTCCAGTGTCATTTAATGTTAATCTGGCTCATAAGAACGCTTTCAAACGTTAAGAAACCGCTCGAGCCATGCCGATGGTAAAATAATTTGGGATTATGGGAAAAATACCCATTAAATATTCTCCCACAAATCAACTTCTAGGTCAACTTCCGTACGAAGATTTAAAATTAGATAACATTTCGATACTTTCATCTCAATACGCGTTACCGTAAAGCTCGCTTGCTTAGAGCTTGCTATAATGACGTCACTACGCAAAGCAGCGTTATATTTATGTTTTAAACAGCGTTATAATTGCGTCAAGACTTCTTTTAAATCATCGTTTATCTGACCATTAACGTTATGTACCAATTCAAATGGAATTATGCATACATTAAAGTTTGATTTACAAATTATAAGGATTATTCTCTCAACTAATCAGAATCATTCCAGGTGTTATTACACGTGTATACATATAAGCATTTACGAGAAGTTGTTATTACATTGAATACATGCAAAGTTATGTGATAAATGTCAAATTGTCCCTGATTTTTTTCAAATAATATTTTTTTTACTGCACTTTGTCTCGTCCAGTGGTTATTAACACATTCATCATTGGACTGAGATCCCAGGGATCGCAGGTTGTATCACCACGGCAGTCCCTAATAATATCAGCAGTCTTTCAGATGTGAAACCGAGGTCTCGTGTCGGTGCTTTACGTAAAAGAACCAGCGGAGACTCTGGAATGGGCCTCTTTCATTGCACTATCATCCAAAAAATTCCTAATCTCTTCAGGAGGCGTCGCTCATATGGGTTACGGGTAACGACGATAAATAAATGCAAGCAAAATGTATATAAGTACATGCATGCACATACGCAGGACGCTGGACATGCTATACTCTCTAGCACGGTGGCTTTGGCAGGAGCTCGGATTTTATTCACATTCCTGTCTGGCCCCTATACCGTGCATTCATGGGACAAGCCGTCCATGCGTCGAATACCTACTATGCATGCACATGTATATACGCACGCACGCACGCACGCACGCACGCACACACGCACACACGCACACACACAGACACCATATATATATGTATATATACACACGATAAGTATTCAAACTTAAAGAGATTCCCCCAATGGCTTTGTATTTCATATTTAAAATATTGGTCTCCTCGCAATTAGGTATAGGATATAAGCCTACATATTGGATCTGTTTGAGCCTTATATCTTGTCTAAAACTCACACTTATATACAATATCCTACTATTTAAAATTATTAATTTAGTACATTTACGCATAGGATTTAATACAATACGGTAACGCTGGCCTTTTGAAAGCAGTCCAATATTAATAATAATGACCTGCACGTACAAAGGTTTTAAGTGAAATGAGAGGCATTTGTTTCTTTGTTTTATGTTGTACATTTTACATAGGATCCTTTGGTGAATAAATAATACATTCACAGTATATTAGAAAAGGTAGGGTGTCGTGTTTCCCGTTTACGCATACCATATGTCTAAACATGATATAAAATTTAATACATAACACAACATAATGTTTACTGGCATTAAATAGCATAAGCACATTTATAGCCACATATGACGAAACTTGACAAATTGTGAAATACATGATAGTTTTCTGAGAAGTTTGAATATATCAGTTAACAATTAGTTGATGAAAAAGTACATTAAGTGAAATACATGAAATATAATTACTGCACTATTTGTGCAGACATGTGACCAAAACAAACTATCATACAAAGTATACAAATCCATGCTCAATTTGCCTAATTACACATCTAAATGGATATAACATATTAAAAATACACTCATAAATGCTGGCAGACCCGATATATGGAATAATCCTCTAAATTTAAGCAGTCATTTTATCAAAACACAAATCAAACGATCAATATTACCAATCTTGGCATGACACTTTACAAAACTCATCAAAAGGTTTAAATTACAACTTGTTCAAAGATTCAATTAACTTGGAAAATTATTTTCTAACTATAAATAAAGTATAACATGATTACATATCAGTAATGAAACTTAGAACTGGACATCATTACTTACCAATATAAGTGGGTCGCTGGGAGGGCATCGAACTTAGCGAAAGATCATGCGACCTATGTACAAATAATACTATTAATGATGACATGCATTATATCATTGTCTGTCCTTTTTTCACGGAACTCAGAAGATTATCCATGGATACCTATTATTATGTTCAACAAAACACACACAAGTACATACAGATAATGACCTCAACACAAGCAAATATTTGTTAGAACTAGTATGGATGTACTCAATCCCAGACTAACTGTGTGCTGTTTAATATGTGTACATATATCAAACTTAACATCTACATTCATTAGCACCAAACAGCAATTCTAAGTGCTAAATACTTATTGCTACTAGTGTTAATGATATTGTATTAATCCGGACTCAAAGCAAATACAATGTAGTACTGTACCGAATATGAAATAAATAAAATAAATATATATAATTAAAATAATAAAACTGAAACAATGCTATTAAAGAACTATTTTTTATTAAGTTAATGAAATCAAACCAAATAAAATAAACATCCATATATTTTATACTCAATTATTCGACATGGTTCCAGATCAGCAAAAGTATTACACTGCATGTCAATCTGGATGTATACTATTATGTTGTCTGTTAGTCAACCAAGGGCGTAAGTAGTTTGTCTAGCCATACTATTCAAATAACAAGCAGCGTGGGGTATGGCGAAATGGCTTATTATTATGTACCATCTGATAGGATACTGTGGTACATGCAAGGTAATATTTTCACCATCTATTCGCATGTTAAATACAAACACAAAAAACAAAACAACAAAAAACAACCAAAAAAACAACAAACATATTAAAGCTACATTACATCGTTGAAAACGCAAATGTCTACATGATGTATTTTCCTATTATATAGTATACTTGTTTTCACAAAGATTTGCCTCAAAAGTTCAGTATTTCAACTAATAAACAAACGTCGTATACGACTTTTGTTGACATAACGAACTAATGTAAATAGGGTCAACATCCATGCGTAATGCATACATCCCGAATGACACAATTTATGGGACAAATTTACCCTTTTATATCTAACCCTTTGTACCTGTCCATATTTATTTTTAGACTAATATATTCAAATATCTTTATTCGACAGTAGCACGCGCTTTGTAGAGACTATATTGACTAATAGTAAACAAACGTCAATTCAGAAGCGTAGTTGACCGTTATAAGAACTTCATGTACAATGTTCACGTTTGAGAGTTTGTATGCCACACACACGCACTGTTTATGTATAGAAAGTTAGTGTCCAATTATTTCGGACGAATTTGTAGTAACACTTCTGTTTATAAGTAATAAAGCATATATTGGGCTTTTTACGATATAATGTCGCTTTAAATAATCACCCACGAAAACAGGTTATAGAAAATGATTATGACACGTGCAATAAAGTAACGTCAACAAATAATTGTCAAATTCAACATCGTTAACTATTAATTTATAAATATATTACCGATTATATATTATAATCCTCATATCATTTACTTCTGGTAGATAAAACTCACGTTTAACTCAAGAATGTGCATCCATTCAACAATATTTATAAACACGCATAAGTGACCAACACAACCATCCTAAACGAAACAATTTCGCTGACCTATAGTCTGTTTCAAATCAATCATAATAATACAATCAAACCAACAAGTAAATGAAACAAAATATCCCGCTCTTTTCCCATCTCCAAACTCGACTCTTTTCTCTACTGTACCCTTTATTATTTATATATCAACCCGTGTCACAATGTCTGCTAACTAATTACATGTATACTCAATGTCATGTAAATGATATGAGTTAATAAAAAATAATTGAATTGAATCTTAGAGAAAGCCTCATTATATGAAAATGACTTTCGAACAAGCATGTATCCGACCAGCTTAGAATTATTTTCACCTCTGATTAGAATGGTTGCCAAAACCTGTTTTTACATTCTTCTTTTATTAATTGTGTGAATCCATTCCAAGAAACAGCTGCTAATTAGTTCAACCACGATCTGATCGAGGATGATAACTAATTTTTTAAAACATTTCTTAATTGCGCATTCATATTGCTTTTTTCCATTTCAGTATTTCAAAATTTCTGGTATTTAATTTTTAATTAGCGACTGTTCCTCGGTTTTAATATGTAAATATAATAATATGTCAGTAGACAGTGATAGTTTGATTATCTGTGATTAGATTAGTCTCTTATAATTATTTTATAACGAATGGTGTGATACTTTGCCACGATGATTTGTATATTTTATGTATTGTACAACGATGAGACTGAAATAAAGAATACATCTGCCGTATAATATGCAATGTGGTGGTGGTGGGGGGGGGGGCGACGATTAACTAAATACATATTAAGCCCATATAGAGACACGATATTTTCACTTTATTTACGCAAAACGATTGTTCTGGGCTTAAAATACGCATTGACATGTATTCCGTTTGATTAAACATTATTGAGTAGAACATATGCATGGTTTAATTTGCCTAAGATAATAACAGTTTCTTGGCGTTAAGCAAACTACCCGATGAGGACATTAATATACCCAGCTATTTGTATTCTTTTACTGTTCTATTATCTTAACATTGATGGTAAAATTAAAGTGTGTTGGCTTGTTTGAACCAACTATTATTAGTATGACTTCTATCGAACTTGTGTTTATCCTTAGTTTCCAAGTTTTACAGTAATAATAAAAATCTAGTGAGGCCGTTGTCTAATGTTGTTAAAACGTGTGGCCCAAACCATTTGTATGTTCATGCTAGTATTGTACCTTTGTGTATGACATATTCACTATTGATTTGCAATAAAATATGAATAAACAAAGATAATAAAAATTATTCAGCATATTTTGGAAGGCGACAACACCATCACGAACAATTACAGTATCATCTGTATACAAAAGAATACAAATCTTAAGGAATGCATCAATGTTTAAAATGCGGTTGGCCAACTTTAAGTCCAGGGTCATTTACCCCGAGATAAGATTCTAGATCGTTTAGTAAATGCTGATTCGTTAAGTAAATCGAAAATAAAATTGGTAAACGAGTTTTCCATTGACGAACACCGCAATGGCTTTTGCACACTTATTTGCAGACTCACATCACTCTAAGTCGTTGTACATTTTACCTAAAAACACAATGCTATGTTCAGTATGGATTTATTTAAAATAATTAATGGCGAATACTGGCCATGGCTGGTGGAATACAATACATACTGTAATATACTATGTAATGGAAAATCAACGTATTTTGTATCGGTAGAAATACATACACCCTTCCGCCAAAGTGGTGTTGCGTAAATGTGCGAGCCCCGACCAATCGCCATTAAAAATAAACTGACTGTAAGAACATATATCTAATGGATACACAAGCAAATGTGTATATTGCTGTAGAGAGTGTGTTTCACAATATGTCATATCCCAATGGAATAAGATGAGTGCCATTTTGGAGAAAGACTTGTATACTGCTCACAGCTTGTAGTACATTGTACACAAACCATTAGTGGTAGTACATTGTACACTACCCACTGATGGTAGTAGATTGTACGCTACCCACTGATGGTAGTAGATTGTACGCTACCCACTGATGGTAGTACATTGTACACTACCCACTGATGGTAGTACATTGTACACTACCCACTGATGGTAGTACATTGTACACTACCCACTGATGGTAGTACATTGTACACTACCCACTGATGGTAGTACATTGTACACTACCCACTGATGGTAGTACATTGTACACTACCCACTGATGGTAGTACATTGTACACTACCCACTGATGGTAGTACATTGTACACTACCCACTGATGGTAGTACATTGTACACTACCCACTGATGGTAGTACATTGTACACTACCCACTGATGGTAGTACATTGTACACTACCCACTGATGGTAGTACATTGTACACTACCCACTGATGGTAGTACATTGTACACTATCCACTGATGGTAGTACATTGTACACTACCCACTGATGGTAGTACATTGTACACTACCCACTGATGGTAGTACATTGTACACTACCCACTGATGGTAGTACATTGTACACTACCCATTGATGGTAGTACATTGTACACTACCCACTGATGGTAGTACATTGTACACTACCCACTGATGGTAGTACATTGTACACTACCCATTGATGGTAGTACATTGTACACTACCCACTGATGGTAGTACATTGTACACTACCCACTGATGGTAGTACATTGTACACTACCCACTGATGGTAGTACATTGTACACTACCCACTGATGGTAGTACATTGTACACTACCCACTGATGGTAGTACATTGTACACTACCCACTGATGGTAGTACATTGTACACTACCCACTGATGGTAGTACATTGTACACTACCCACTGATGGTAGTACATTGTACACTACCCACTGATGGTAGTACATTGTACACTACCCACTGATGGTAGTACATTGTACACTACCCACTGATGGTAGTACATTGTACACTACCCACTGATGGTAGTACATTACCCACTGATAGTAGTACATTGTACACTACCCACTGATGGTAGTACATTGTACACTACCCACTGATGGTAGTACATTGTACACTACCCACTGATGGTAGTACATTGTACACTACCCACTGATGGTAGTACATTGTACACTATACACTGATGGTAGTACATTGTACATTACCCACTGATGGTAGTACATTGTACACTACCCACTGAAGGTAGTACATTGTACACTACCCACTGATGGTAGTACATTGTACACTACCCACTGATGGTAGTACATTGTACACTACACACTGATGGTAGTACATTGTACACTACCATCTGATGGTAGTACATTGTACACTACCCACTGATGGTAGTACATTGTACACTATCCACTGATGGTAGTACATTGTACACTATCCACTGATGGTAGTACATTGTACACTACCCACTGATGGTAGTACATTGTACACTACCCACTGATGATAGTACATTGTACACTATCCACTGATGGTAGTACATTGTACACTACCCACTGATGGTAGTACATTGTACACTACCCACTGATGGTAGTACATTGTACACTACCCACTGATGGTAGTACATTGTACACTATCCACTGATGGTAGTACATTGTACACTACCCACTGATGGTAGTACATTGTACACTACCCACTGATGGTAGTACCTTGTACACTACCCACTGATGGTAGTACATTGTACACTACCCACTGATGGTAGTACATTGTACACTATCCACTGATGATAGTACATTGTACACTATCCACTGATGATAGTACATTGTACACTACCCACTGATGGTAGTACATTGTACACTACCCACTGATGGTAGTACATTGTACACTGCTGATAGTACATTGTACACTATCCATTGATGGTAGTACATTGTACACTACCCATTGATGGTAGTAGATTGTACACTATCCACTGATGGTAGTACATTATACACTATCCACTGATGGTAGTACATTGTACACTACCCATTGATGGTAGTACATTGTACACTACCCACTGATGGTAGTACATTGTACACTACCCACTGATGGTAGTACATTGTACACTACCCACTGATGGTAGTACATTGTACATTATCCACTGATGGTAGTACATTGTACACTATCCACTGATGGTAGTACATTGTACACTACCCACTGATGGTAGTACATTGTACACTACCCATTGATGGTAGTACATTGTACACTATCCACTGATGGTAGTACATTGTACACTATCCACTGATGGTAGTACATTGTACATTACTCATTGATGGTAGTACATTGTACACTACCAACTGGTGGTAGTACATTGTACACTATCCACTGATGGTAGTAAATTGTACACTACCCACTGATGGTAGTACATTGTACACTATCAACTGATCGTAGTACAATGTACACTATCCACTGATTGTAGTACATTGTAGACTATCCACTGATGATAGTACATTGTACAATACCCACTGATGGTAGTACAGTGTACACTACCCACTGATGGTTGTACCTTGTACACTACCCATTGATGGTAGTACATTGTACACTACCCACTGATGGTAGTACATTGTACACTACCCACTGATGGTAATACATTGTACACTATCCACTGATGATAGTACATTGTACACTATCCACTGATGATAGTACATTTTACACTACCCACTGATGGTAGTACATTGTACACTACCCACTGATGGTAGTACATTGTACACTGCTGGTAGTACATTGTATACTATCCATTGATGGTAGTACATTGTACACTACCCATTGATGGTAGTAGATTGTACACTATCCACTGATGGTAGTACATTGTACACTATCCACTGATGGTAGTACATTGTACACTACCCACTGATGGTAGTACATTGTACACTACCCACTGATGGTAGTACATTGTACACTACCCACTGATGGTAGTACATTGTACATTATCCACTGATGGTAGTACATTGTACACTGCTGGTAGTACATTGTACACTATCCACTGATGGTAGTACATTGTACACTACCCACTGATGGTAGTACATTGTACACTACCCATTGATGGTATTACATTGTACACTACCCACTGATGGTAGTACATTGTACACTACCCACTGATGGTAGTACATTGTACACTACCCACTGATGGTAGTACATTGTACACTACCCACTGATGGTAGTACATTGTACACTACCCACTGATGGTAGTACATTGTACACTACCCACTGATGGTAGTACATTGTACACTACCCACTGATGGTAGTACATTGTACACTATCCACTGATGATAGTACATTGTACACTACCCACTGATGGTAGTACATTGTACACTACCCACTGATGGTATTACATTGTACACTGCTGGTAGTACATTGTACACTATCCATTGATGGTAGTACCTTGTACACTACCCAATGATGGTAGTAGATTGTACACTATCCACTGATGGTAGTACATTACACACTATCCACTGATGGTAGTATATTGTACTCTACACATTGATGGTAGTACATTGTACACTACCCACTGATGGTAGTACATTGTACACTAACCATTGATGATAGTACATTGTACACTACCCACTGATGGTAGTACATTGTACACTACCCATTGATGGTAGTACATTGTACACTATCCACTGATGGTAGTACATTGTACACTACCCA
Source organism: Archivesica marissinica (assembly GCA_014843695.1). NCBI lineage: Eukaryota > Metazoa > Mollusca > Bivalvia > Venerida > Vesicomyidae > Archivesica > Archivesica marissinica. The sequence continues at coordinate 60,213,024 of CM026392.1, forward strand.
CTGATGGTAGTACATTGTACACTACCCACTGATGGTAGTAAATTGTACACTATCCATTGATGGTAGTACATTGTACACTATCCACTGATGATAGTACATTGTACACTACCCACTGATGGTAGTACATTGTACACTACCCACTGATGGTAGTACATTGTACAATATCCACTAATGGTAGTACATTGTACACTACCCACTGATGGTAGTACATTGTACACTACCCATTGATGGTAGTACATTGTACACTACCCACTGATGGTAGTATATTGTACACTACCCACTGATGGTAGTACATTACCCACTGATAGTAGTACATTGTACACTACCCACTGATGGTAGTACATTGTACACTACCCACTGATGGTAGTACATTGTACATTGCCCACTGATGGTAGTACATTGTACACTACCCACTGATGGTAGTACATTGTACACTATACACTGATGGTAGTACATTGTACATTACCCACTGATGGTAATACATTGTACACTACCCACTGAAGGTAGTACAGTGTACACTACCCACTGATGGTAGTACATTGTACACTACCCACTGATGGTAGTACATTGTACACTACACACTGATGGTAGTACATTGTACACTACCATCTGATTGTAGTACATTGTTCACTACCCAATCATAGTAGTACATTGTACACTATCCACTGATGGTAGTAAATTGTACACTATCCACTGATGGTAATACATTGTACACTAACCACTGATGGTATTACATTGTACACTACCCACTGATGATAGTACATTGTACACTATCCACTGATGGTAGTACATTGTACACTACCCACTGATGGTTATACATTGTACACTATCCACTGATGGTAGTACATTATACCCTACCCAGTGATGATAGTACATTGTACACTACCCACTGATGGAAGTACCTTGTACACTACCCACTGATGGTAGTACATTGTACACTATCCACTGGTGGTAGTACAGTGTACACTACCCATTGATGGTAGTACATTGTACACTACTCATTGATGATAGTACCTTGTACACTACCCACTGATGGTAGTACATTGTACATTACCCACTGATGTTAGTACATTGTACACTACCCACTGATGGTAGTACATTGTACACTATCCACTGATGATAGTACATTGTACACTATCCACTGCTGATAGTACATTGTACACTACCCACTGATGGTAGTATATTGTACACTACCCACTGATGGTAGTACATTGTACACTGCTGGTAGTACATTGTACACTATCCATTGATGGTAGTACCTTGTACACTACCCATTGATGGTAGTAGATTGTACACTATCCACTGATGGTAGTACATTATACACTATCCACTGATGGTAGTACATTGTACACTATCCATTGATGGTAGTTGATTGTACAGGACCCACTGATGGTAGTACATTGTACACTACCCACTGATGGTAGTACATTGTACACTACCCACTGATGGTAGTACATTGTACACTACCAACTGATCGTAGTACAATGTACACTATCCACTGATTGTAGTACATTGTAGACTATCCACTGATGATAGTACATTGTACAATACCCACTGATGGTAGTACAGTGTACACTACCCACTGATGGTTGTACCTTGTACACTACCCATTGATGGTAGTACATTGTACACTACCCACTGATGGTAGTACATTGTACACTACCCACTGATGGTAATACATTGTACACTATCCACTGATGATAGTACATTGTACACTATCCACTGATGATAGTACATTTGACACTACCCACTGATGGTAGTACATTGTACACTACCCACTGATGGTAGTACATTGTACACTGCTGGTAGTACATTGTATACTATCCATTGATGGTAGTACATTGTACACTACCCATTGATGGTAGTAGATTGTACACTATCCACTGATGGTAGTACATTACACACTATCCACTGATGGTAGTACATTGTACACTACCCACTGATGGTAGTACATTGTACACTACCCACTGATGGTAGTACATTGTACACTACCCACTGATGGTAGTACATTGTACACTATCCACTGATGGTAGTACATTGTACACTGCTGGTAGTACATTGTACACTATCCACAGATGGTAGTACATTGTACATTACCCACTGATGGTAGTACATTGTACACTACCCATTGATGGTAGTACATTGTACACTACCCACTGATGGTAGTACATTGTACACTACCCACTGATGGTAGTACATTGTACACTACCCATTGATGGTAGTACATTGTACACTACCCATTGATGGTAGTACATTGTACACTACCCACTGATGGTAGTACATTGTACACTACCCATTGATGGTAGTACATTGTACACTACCCACTGATGGTAGTACATTGTACACTATCCACTGATGATAGTACATTGTACACTATCCACTGCTGATAGTACATTGTACACTACCCACTGATGGTAGTACATTGTACACTACCCACTGATGGTATTACATTGTACACTGCTGGTAGTACATTGTACACTATCCATTGATGGTAGTACCTTGTACACTACCCAATGATGGTAGTAGATTGTACACTATCCACTGATGGTAGTACATTACACACTATCCACTGATGGTAGTATATTGTACTCTACACATTGATGGTAGTAGATTGTACACTACCCACTGATGGTAGTACATTGTACACTAACCATTGATGAAAGTACATTGTACATTACCCACTGATGGTAGTACATTGTACACTCCCCACTGATGGTAGTACATTGTACACTACCCATTGATGGTAGTACATTGTACACTATCCACTGATGGTAGTACATTGTACACTACCCACTGATGGTAGTACATTGTACACTACCCACTGATGGTAGTAAATTGTACACTACCCATTGATGGTAGTACATTGTACACTATCCACTGATGATAGTACATTGTACACTACCCATTGATGGTAGTACATTGTACACTACCCACTGATGGTAGTACATTGTACACTATCCACTAATGGTAGTACATTGTACACTACCCACTGATGGTAGTACATTGTACACTACCCATTGATGGTAGTACATTGTACACTACCCACTGATGGTAGTATATTGTACACTACCCACTGATGGTAGTACATTACCCACTGATGGTAGTACATTGTACACTACCCACTGATGGTAGTACATTGTACACTACCCACTGATGGTAATACATTGTACACTACCCACTGAAGGTAGTACAGTGTACACTACCCACTGATGGTAGTACATTGTACACTACCCACTGATGGTAGTACATTGTACACTACACACTGATGGTAGTACATTGTACACTACCATCTGATTGTAGTACATTGTTCACTACCCAATCATAGTAGTACATTGTACACTATCCACTGATGGTAGTAAATTGTACACTATCCACTGATGGTAATACATTGTACACTAACCACTGATGGTATTACATTGTACACTACCCACTGATGATAGTACATTGTACACTATCCACTGATGGTAGTACATTGTACACTACCCACTGATGGTTATACATTGTACACTACCCACTGATGGTAGTACATTATACCCTACCCAGTGATGATAGTACATTGTACACTACCCACTGATGGAAGTACCTTGTACACTACCCACTGATGGTAGTACATTGTACACTATCCACTGGTGGTAGTACAGTGTACACTACCCATTGATGGTAGTACATTGTACACTACCCACTGATGGTAGTACATTGTACACTACCCACTGATGGTAGTACATTGTACACTATCCACTGATGATAGTACATTGTACACTATCCACTGCTGATAGTACATTGTACACTATCCACTGATGGTAGTACATTATACCCTACCCAGTGATGATAGTACATTGTACACTACCCACTGATGGAAGTACCTTGTACACTACCCACTGATGGTAGTACATTGTACACATCCACTGGTGGTAGTACATTGTACACTATCCACTGGTGGTAGTACATGTACACTACCCATTGATGGTAGTACATTGTACACTACCCACTGATGGTAGTACATTGTACACTACCCACTGATGTTAGTACATTGTACACTATCCACTGATGATAGTACATTGTACACTATCCACTGCTGATAGTACATTGTACACTACCCACTGATGGTAGTATATTGTACACTACCCACTGATGGTAGTACATTGTACACTGCTGGTAGTACATTGTACACTATCCATTGATGGTAGTACCTTGTACACTACCCATTGATGGTAGTAGATTGTACACTATCCACTGATGGTAGTACATTATACACTATCCACTGATGGTAGTACATTGTACACTACCCATTGATGGTAGTTGATTGTACAGGACCCACTGATGGTAGTACATTGTACACTACCCACTGATGGTAGTACATTGTACACTACCCACTGATGGTAATACATTGTACACTACCAACTGATCGTAGTACAATGTACACTATCCACTGATTGTAGTACATTGTAGACTATCCACTGATGATAGTACATTGTACAATACCCACTGATGGTAGTACAGTGTACACTACCCACTGATGGTTGTACCTTGTACACTACCCATTGATGGTAGTACATTGTACACTACCCACTGATGGTAGTACATTGTACACTACCCACTGATGGTAATACATAGTACACTATCCACTGATGATAGTACATTGTACACTATCCAATGATGATAGTACATTTGACACTACCCACTGATGGTAGTACATTGTACACTACCCACTGATGGTAGTACATTGTACACTGCTGGTAGTACATTGTATACTATCCATTGATGGTAGTACATTTTACACTACCCATTGATGGTAGTAGATTGTACACTATCCACTGATGGTAGTACATTACACACTATCCACTGATGGTAGTACATTGTACACTACCCACTGATGGTAATACATTGTACACTACCCACTGATGGTAATACATTGTACACTACCCACTGATGGTAGTACATTGTACATTATCCACTGATGGTAGTACATTGTACACTGCTGGTAGTACATTGTACACTATCCACATATGGTAGTAGATTGAACTTTACCCACTGATGGTAGTACATTGTACACTACCCATTGATGGTATTAAATTGTACACTACCCAATGATGGTAGTAGATTGTACTTTACCCACTGATGGTAGTACATTGTACACTACCCATTGATGGTAGTACATTGTACACTACCCATTGATGCTAGTAGGTTGTACACTACCCACTGACGGTAGTACATTGTACACTCCCTGATGGTAGTACATTGTACACTACCCATTGATGGTAGTAGATTTTACACTATCCACTGATGGTAGTACATTACACACTATCCACTGATGGTAGTACATTGTACACTACCCACTGATGGTTGTACATTGTACACTACCCACTGATGGTAGTACATTGTACATTACCCACTGATGGTAGTACATTGTACACTACCCACTGATGGTAGTACATTGTACATTATCCACTGATGGTAGTACATTGAACACTGCTGGTAGTACATTGTACACTATCCACAGATGGTAGTAGATTGTACTTTACCCATTGATGGTAGTACATTGTACACTACCCATTGATGGTATTAAATTGTACACTACCAACTGATGGTAGTAGATTGTACTTTACCCACTGATGGTAGTACATTGTACACTACCCATTGATGGTAGTACATTGTACACTACCCATTGATGGTAGTAGGTTGTACACTACCCACTGACGGTAATACATTGTACACTACCCACTGATGGTTGTAACTTTTACACTACCCATTGATGGTAGTACATTGTACACTACCCACTGATGGTAGTACATTGTACACTACCCACTGATGGTAATACATTGTACACTATCCACTGAAGATAGTACATTGTACACTATCCACTGATGATAGTACATTTGACACTACCCACTGATGGTAGTACATTGTACACTACCCACTGATGGTAGTACATTGTACACCGTTATACCATTGATGGTAGTACATTGTACACTACCCATTGATGGTAGTAATTGTACACTATCACTGATGTAGTACATTGTACATTACCCACTGGTGGAGTACATTGTACACTACCCACTGATGGTAGTACATTGTACATTCCCGATGGTAGTACATTGAACATGCTGGTAGTCATTGTACACTCCAAAGATGGTAGTAATTGTACTTTACCCACTGATGGTAGTACATTGTACACTACCCATTGATGGTATTAAATTGTACACTACCAACTGATGGTAGTAGATTGTACTTTACCCACTGATGGTAGTACATTGTACACTATCCACTGATGATAGTACATTGTACACTATCCACTGATGATAGTACATTTGACACTACCCACTGATGGTAGTACATTGTACACTACCCACTGATGGTAGTACATTGTACACTGCTGGTAGTACATTGTATACTATCCATTGATGGTAGTACATTTTACACTACCCATTGATGGTAGTAGATTGTACACTATCCACTGATGGTAGTACATTACACACTATCCACTGATGGTAGTACATTGTACACTACCCACTGATGGTAGTACATTGTACACTACCCACTGATGGTAATACATTGTACACTACCCACTGATGGTAGTACATTGTACATTATCCACTGATGGTAGTACATTGTACACTGCTGGTAGTACATTGTACACTATCCACAGATGGTAGTAGATTGTACTTTACCCACTGATGGTAGTACATTGTACACTACCCATTGATGGTATTAAATTGTACACTACCCACTGATGGTAGTAGATTGTACTTTACCCACTGATGGCAGTACATTGTACACTACCCATTGATGGTAGTACATTGTACACTACCCATTGATGGTAGTAGGTTGTACACTACCCACTGACGGTAGTACATTGTACACTACCCGTTGATGGTAGTACATTGTACACTACCCATTGATGGTAGTACATTGTACACTACCCACTGATGGTAGTACATTGTACACTATCCACTGCTGATAGTACATTGTACACTACCCACTGATGGTAGTACATTGTACACTACCCACTGATGGTATTACATTGTACACTGCTGGTAGTACATTGTACACTATCCATTGATGGCAGTACCTTGTACACTACCCAATGATGGTAGTAGACTGTACACTATCCACTGATGGTAGTACATTACTCACTATCCACTGATGGTAGTATATTGTACTCTACCCATTGATGGTAGTAGATTGTACACTACCCTCTGATGGTAGTTCATTGTACACTACCCACTGATGGTAGTACATTGTACACTAACCATTAATAGTAGTACATTGTACACTATCCACTGATGGTAGTACATTGTACACTATCCACTGATGATAGTACATTGTACACTATCCACTGATGGTAGTACATTGAACATTACTCATTGATGGTATTAAATTGTACACTACCCACTGATGGTAGTAGATTGTACTTTACCCACTGATGGTAGTACATTGTACACTACCCATTGCTGGTAGTTCATTGTACACTATCCACTGATGGTAGTACCTTGTACACTACCCACTGATGGTAGTACATTGTACACTACCAATTGATGGTAGTACAATGTACACTATCCACTGAGTGTAGTACATTGTAGACTATCCACTGATGATAGTACATTGTACACTACCCACTGATAGTAGTACATTGTACACTAACCACTGATGGTAGTACATTGTACACTGCTCGTAGTACATTGTACACTATCCACAGATGGTAGTAGATTGTACTTTACCCACTGATGGTAGTACATTGTACACTACCAATTGATGGTATTACATTGTACACTACCCAATGATGGTAGTAGATTGTACTTTACCCACTGATGGTAGTACATTGTACACTACCCATTGATGGTAGTACATTGTACACTACCCATTGATGCTAGTAGGTTGTACACTACCCACTGACGGTAGTACATTGTACACTACCCATTGATGGTAGTACATTGTACACTACCCATTGATGGTAGTAGATTTTACACTATCCACTGATGGTAGTACATTACACACTATCCACTGATGGTAGTACATTGTACACTACCCACTGATGGTTGTACATTGTACACTACCCACTGATGGTAGTACATTGTATACTACCCACTGATGGTAGTACATTGTACACTACCCACTGATGGTAGTACATTGTACATTATCCACTGATGGTAGTACATTGAACACTGCTGGTAGTACATTGTACACTATCCACAGATGGTAGTAGATTGTACTTTACCCACTGATGGTAGTAAATTGTACACTACCCATTGATGGTATTAAATTGTACACTACCAACTGATGGTAGTAGATTGTACTTTACCCACTGATGGTAGTACATTGTACACTACCCATTGATGGTAGTACATTGTACACTACCCATTGATGGTAGTAGGTTGTACACTACCCACTGACGGTAGTACATTGTACACTACCCATTGATGGTAGTACATTGTACACTACCCATTGATGGTAGTACATTGTACACTACCCACTGATGGTAGTACATTGTACACTATCCACTGATGATATTACATTGTACACTATTCACTGCTGATAGTACATTGTACACTACCCACTGATGGTAGTAAATTGTACACTACCCACTGATGGTATTACATTGTACACTGCTGGTAGTACATTGTACACTATTCATTGATGGCAGTACCTTGTACACTACCCAATGATGGTAGTAGATTTTACACTATCCACTGATGGTAGTACATTACTCACTATCCACTGATGGTAGTATATTGTACTCTACCCATTGATGGTAGTTCATTGTACACTACCCACTGATGGTAGTAAATTGTACACTACCCATTGATAGTAGTACATTGTACAGTATCCACTGATGGTAGTACATTGTACACTATCCACTGATGATAGTACATTGTACACTATCCACTGATGGTAGTACCTTGTACATTACTCATAGATGGTATTAAATTGTACACTACCCACTGATGGTAGTAGATTGTACTTTACCCACTGATGGTAGTACATTGTACACTACCCATTGCTGGTAGTTCATTGTACACTAACCACTGATGGTAGTACCTTGTACACTACCCACTGATGGTAGTACATTGTACACTACCAATTGATGGTAGTACAATGTACACTATCCACTGAGTGTAGTACATTGTAGACTATCCACTGATGATAGTACATTGTACACTACCCACTGATAGTAGTACATTGTACACTAACCACTGATGGTAGTACATTGTACACTGCTGGTAGTACATTGTACACTATCCACAGATAGTAGTAGATTGTACTTTACCCACTGATGGTAGTACATTGTACACTACCCATTGATGGTAGTACATTGTACACTACCCATTGATGCTAGTAGGTTGTACACTACCCACTGACGGTAGTACATTGTACACTACCCATTGATGGTAGTACATTGTACACTATCCATTGATGGTAGTAGATTTTACACTATCCACTGATGGTAGTACATTACACACTATCCACTGATGGTAGTACATTGTACACTACCCACTGATGGTTGTACATTGTACACTAGCCACTGATGGTAGTACATTGTACACTACCCACTGATGGTAGTACATTGTACATTATCCACTGATGGTAGTACATTGTACACTATACACTGATGGTAGTACACTGTACACTACCCACTGAGGGTAGTACAGTGTACACTACCCAGTGATAGTAGTACATTGTACACTATCCACTGATGATAGTACAATGTACACTATCCACTGATGGTAGTACATTGTACACTATCCACTGATGACAGTACATTGTACACTATCCACTGATGATAGTACATTGTACACTATCCACTGATGGTAGTACATTGTACACTATCCACTGATGACAGTACATTGTACACTATCCACTGATGGTAGTACATTGTACACTACCCACTGATGGTAATACATTGTACATTACTCATTGATGGTATTACATTGTACACTACCAACTGGTTATAGTTCATTATACACTATCCATTGATGGTAGTACATTGTACACTACCCACTGATGGTAGTTCATTGTACACTATCCATTGATGGTAGTAACTTGTACACTACCCACTGATGGTAGTACATTGTACACTAACAACTGATGGTAGTACAATGTACACTATCCACTGATTATAGTACATTGTAGACTATCCACTGATGATAGTACATTGTACATTACCCGCTGATGGTAGTACAGTGTACACTACCCACTGATGGTAGTACATTGTACACTACCCATTGATGGTAGTACATTGTACACTACCCACTGATGGTAGTACATTGTACACTATCCACTGATGATAGTACATTGTACACTATCCACTGCTGATAGTACATTGTACACTACCCACTGATGGTAGTACATTGTACACTACCCACTGATGGTAGTACATTGTACACTGCTGGTAGTACATTGTACACTATCCATTGATGGTAGTACCTTGTACACTACCCATTGATGGTAGTAGATTGTACACTATCCACTGATGGTAGTACATTACACACTATCCACTGATGGTAGTATATTGTACATTACCCATTGATGGTAGTAGATTGTACACTACCCTCTGATGGTAGTACATTGTACACTACCCACTGATGGTAGTACATTGTACATTACTCATTGATGGTAGTACATTGTACACTACCCATTGATGGTAGTAGGTTGTACACTACCCACTGACGGTAGTACATTGTACACTACCCATTGATGGTAGTACATTGTACACTACCCATTGATGGTAGTCGGTTGTACACTACCCATTGATGGTAGTCGGTTGTACACTATCCACTGATGGTAGTACATTGTACTCTACCCATTGATGGTAGTTCATTGTACACTACCCACTGATGGTAGTACATTGTACTCTACCCACTGATGGTAGTACATTGTACACTACCCACTGATGGTAGTACATTGTACACTACCCACTGATGTTACTACATTGTACACTACCCACTGATGGTAGTACATTGTACACTACCCACTGATGGTAGTACATTGTACACTATCAACTGATGGTAGTACATTGTACACTATCCACTGATGGTAGTACATTGTACACTACCCGCTGATGGTAGTACATTGTACACTACCCGCTGATGGTAGTATATTGTACACTACCGGCTGATGGTAGTACATTGTACACTACCCACTGGTGGTAGTACATTGTACACTACCCACTGATGGTAGTACATTGTACACTACCCACTGATGGTAGTACATTATACACTATCCACTGATGGCAGTACATTGTACACTATCCACTGATGGTAATACATTGTACACTACCCACTGATGGTAGTACATTGTACACTAGCCACTGATGGTAATACATTGTACTCTACTCACTGATGTTAGTACATTGTACACTACCCACTGATGGTAGTACATTGTACACTATCCACTGATGGTAGTACATTGTACACTACCCACTGATGGTAGTACAATGTACACTACCCACTGATTGTAGTTCAATGTACATTACCCATTAATGATAGTACACTATCCACTGATGGTAGTACATTGTATATTACCCACTGATGGTAGTACATTGTACACTACCCACTGATGGTAGTACATTGTACACTGCTGGTAGTACATTGTACACTACCCATTGATGGTAGTAGATTGTACACTATCCACTGATTTTAGTACATTATACACTATCCACTGATGGTAGTATACTGTACACTACCCGCTGATGGGAGCACATTGTACACTACCCGCTGATGGTAGTACATTGTACACTACCGGCTGATGGTAGTACATTGTACACTACCCACTGGTGGTATTACATTGTACTCTACCCACTGATGGTAGTACATTGTACACTACCCACTGATGGTAGTACATTATACACTATCCACCGATGGTAGTACATTGTACACTACCCACTGATGGTAGTACATTGTACACTATCCACTGATAGTAGTACATTGTACACTATCCACTGATGGTAGTACATTGTACACTACCCACTGATGGTAATACATTGTACTCTACCCACTGATGGTAGTACATTGTACACTACCCACTGATGGTAGTACATTGTACACTATCCACTGATGGTAGTACATTGTACGCTACCAACTGATGGTAGTACATTGTTCACTACACACTCATGGTAGTACATTGTACACTATCCACGGATGGTAGTACATTGTACACTACCCACTGATGGTAGTACATTGTACACAACCCACTGATGGTAGTACATTGTACACAACCCACTGATAGTAATACATTGTACACTATCCACTGAGGGTAGTACATTGTACACTATCCACTGATGGTAGTACATTGTACACTATCAACTGATGGTAGTACATTGTACACTACCCATTGATATTAGTACATTGTACACTATCCACTGATTGTAGTACAATGTACACTATCCACTGATTGTAGTACATTGTAGACTATCCACTGATGATATTACATTGTACACTACCCACTGATGGTAGTACAGTGTACACTACCCACTGATGGTTGTACATTGTACTGTACTCACTGACGATAGACCTTGTACACTACCCACTGATGGTAGTACATTGTACACTACCCACTGATGGTAGTACATTGTACACTACACACTGATGGTAGTACATTGTACACTATCCACTGATGATAGTACATTGTACACTACCCACTGATGGTAGTACATTGTACACTGCTGGTAGCACATTGTACACTATCCATTGATGGTAGTACACTGTACACTACCCATTGATGGTAGTAGATTGTACAATATCCACTGATGGTAGTACATTACACACTATCCACTGATGGTATTACATTGTATACTACCCACTGATGGTAGTACATTGTTCATTACCCACTGATGGTAGTACATTGTACACTACCCACTGATGGTAGTACATTGTACTCTACCCACTGATGGTAGTACATTGTACACTATCCACTGATGGTAGTACATTGTACACTATCCACTGATGGTAGTACATTGTACACTACCCACTGATGGTAATACATTGTACTCTACCCACTGATGGTAGTACATTGTACACTACCCACTGATGGTAGTACATTGTACACTACCAACTGATGGTAGTACATTGTACACAACCCACTGATAGTAATACATTGTACACTATCCACTGAGGGTAGTACATTGTACACTACCCACTGATGGTAGTACATTGTACACACCACTGATGGTAGTACATTGTACACACCCACTGATGTATACATGTACACTACCACTGAGTAGTACATTGTACTATCCACTGATGGTAGTACATTGTACACTATCAACTGATGGTAGTACATTGTACACTACCCATTGATATTAGTACATTGTACACTATCCACTGATTGTAGTACAATGTACACTATCCACTGATTGTAGTACATTGTAGACTATCCACTGATGATATTACATTGTACACTACCCACTGATGGTAGTACAGTGTACACTACCCACTGATGGTTGTACATTGTACTGTACTCACTGACGATAGACCTTGTACACTACCCACTGATGGTAGTACATTGTACACTACCCACTGATGGTAGTACATTGTACACTACACACTGATGGTAGTACATTGTACACTATCCACTGATGATAGTACATTGTACACTACCCACTGATGGTAGTACATTGTACACTGCTGGTAGCACATTGTACACTATCCATTGATGGTAGTACACTGTACACTACCCATTGATGGTAGTAGATTGTACACTATCCACTGATGGTAGTACATTACACACTATCCACTGATGGTAGTACATTGTATACTACCCACTGATGGTAGTACATTGTACACTACCCACTGATGGTAGTACATTGTACACTACCCACTGATGGTAGTACATTGTACACTACCCACTGATGGTAGTACATTGTACACTACCCACTGATGGTAGTACATTGTACACTACCCACTGATGGTAGTACATTGTACACTATCCACTGATGGTAGTACATTGTACACTACCCACTGATGGTAGTACATTGTACACTACCCACTGATGGTAGTACATTGTACACTACCCACTGATGGTAGTACATTGTACACTACCCACTGATGGTAGTACATTGTACACTACCCACTGATGGTAGTACATTGTACACTACCAATGATGGTAGTACATTGTACACTACCCACTGATGGTAGTACATTGTACACTACCCACTGATGGTAGTACATTGTACACTACCCACTGATGGTAGTACATTGTACACTACCCACTGATGGTAGTACATTGTACACTACCCATTGATGGTAGTACATTGTACACTACCCACTGATGGTAGTACATTGTACACTACCCACTGATGGTAGTACATTGTACACTACCCACTGATGGTAGTACATTGTACACTACCCACTGATGGTAGTACATTGTACACTACCCACTGATGGTAGTACATTGTACACTACCCACTGATGGTAGTACATTGTACACTACCCATTGATGGTAGTACATTGTACACTACCCACTGATGGTAGTACATTGTACACTACCCACTGATGGTAGTACATTGTACACTACCCATTGATGGTAGTACATTGTACACTACCCACTGATGGTAGTACATTGTACACTACCCACTGATGGTAGTACATTGTACACTACCCACTGATGGTAGTACATTGTACACTACCCACTGATGGTAGTACATTGTACACTACCCACTGATGGTAGTACATTGTACACTACCCACTGATGGTAGTACATTGTACACTGATGGTAGTACATTGTACACTACCCACTGATGGTAGTACATTGTACACTGATGGTAGTACATTGTACACTACCCACTGATGGTAGTACATTGTACACTGATGGTAGTACATTGTACACTACCCACTGATGGTAGTACATTGTACACTACCCACTGATGGTAGTACATTGTACACTACCCACTGAGTAGTACATTGTACACTACCCACTGATGGTAGTACATTGTACACTACTGTGTAAATTGTACACTACCCACTGATGGTAGTACATTGTACACTACCCACTGATGGTAGTACATTGTACACTACCCACTGATGGTAGTACATTGTACACTATCCACTGATGGTAGTACATTGTACACTATCCACTGATGGTAGTACATTGTACACTACCCACTGATGGTAGTACATTGTACACTACCCACTGATGGTAGTACATTGTACACTACCCACTGATGGTAGTACATTGTACACTACCCACTGATGGTAGTACATTGTACACTACCCACTGATGGTAGTACATTGTACACTACCCACTGATGGTAGTACATTGTACACTATCCACTGATGGTAGTACATTGTACACTACCCACTGATGGTAGTACATTGTACACTACCCACTGATGGTAGTACATTGTACACTACCCATTGATGGTAGTACATTGTACACTACACACTGATGGTAGTACATTGTACACTACCCACTGATGGTAGTACATTGTACACTATCCACTGATGGTAGTACATTGTACACTATCCACTGATGGTAGTACATTGTACACTACCCACTGATGGTAGTACATTGTACACTACCCACTGATGGTAGTACATTGTACACTGCTGGTAGTACATTGTACACTACCCACTGATGGTAGTACATTGTACACTATCCACTGATGGTAGTACATTGTACACTACCCACTGATGGTAGTACATTGTACACTACCCACTGATGGTAGTACATTGTACACTACCCACTGATGGTAGTACATTGTACACTACCCACTGATGGTAGTACATTGTACACTACCCACTGATGGTAGTACATTGTACACTATCCACTGATGGTAGTACATTGTACACTACCCACTGATGGTAGTACATTGTACACTACCCACTGATGGTAGTACATTGTACACTACCCACTGATGGTAGTACATTGTACACTATCCACTGATGGTAGTACATTGTACACTATCCACTGATGGTAGTACATTGTACACTACCCACTGATGGTAGTACATTGTACACTATCCACTGATGATAGTACATTGTACACTACCCACTGATGGTAGTACATTGTACACTACCCACTGATGGTAGTACATTGTACACTACCCACTGATGGTAGTACATTGTACACTACCCACTGATGGTAGTACATTGTACACTACCCACTGATGGTAGTACATTGTACACTATCCACTGATGGTAGTACATTGTACACTATCCACTGATGATAGTACATTGTACACTACCCACTGATGGTAGTACATTGTACACTGCCGGTAGTACATTGTACACTATCCACTGATGGTAGTACATTGTACACTACCCATTGATGGTAGTACATTGTACACTATCCACTGATGGTAGTACATTGTACACTATCCACTGATGGTAGTACATTGTACACTACCCACTGATGGTAGTACATTGTACACTATCCACTGATGGTAGTACATTGTACACTACCCACTGATGGTAGTACATTGTACACTACCCACTGATGGTAGTACATTGTACACTACCACTGATGGTAGTACATTGTACACTACCCACTGATGGTAGTACATTGTACACTACCCACTGATGGTAGTACATTGTACACTACCCACTGATGGTAGTACATTGTACACTACCCACTGATGGTAGTACATTGTACACTATCCACTGATGGTAGTACATTGTACACTACCCACTGATGGTAGTACATTGTACACTATCCACTGATGGTAGTACATTGTACACTACCCACTGATGGTAGTACATTGTACACTACCCACTGATGGTAGTACATTGTACACTACCCACTGATGGTAGTACATTGTACACTACCCACTGATGGTAGTACATTGTACACTATCCACTGATGGTAGTACATTGTACACTACCCACTGATGGTAGTACATTGTACACTACCCACTGATGGTAGTACATTGTACACTATCCACTGATGGTAGTACATTGTACACTATCCACTGATGGTAGTACATTGTACACTACCCACTGATGGTAGTACATTGTACACTACCCACTGATGGTAGTACATTGTACACTACCCACTGATGGTAGTACATTGTACACTACCCACTGATGATAGTACATTGTACACTATCCACTGATGGTAGTACATTGTACACTACCCACTGATGGTAGTACATTGTACACTACCCACTGATGGTAGTACATTGTACACTACCCACTGATGGTAGTACATTGTACACTACCCACTGATGGTAGTACATTGTACACTACCCACTGATGGTAGTACATTGTACACTACCCACTGATGGTAGTACATTGTACACTACCCACTGATGGTAGTACATTGTACACTATCCACTGATGGTAGTAAATTGTACACTATCCACTGATGGTAGTACATTGTACACTATCCACTGATGGTAGTACATTGTACACTACCCACTGATGGTAGTACATTGTACACTACCCACTGATGGTAGTACATTGTACACTACCCACTGATGTTAGTACATTGTACACTACCCACTGATGGTAGTACATTGTACACTATCCACTGATGGTAGTACATTGTACACTACCCACTGATGGTAGTACATTGTACACTACCCACTGATGGTAGTACATTGTACACTACCCACTGATGGTAGTACATTGTACACTACCCACTGATGGTAGTACATTGTACACTACCCATTGATGGTAGTACATTGTACACTATCCACTGATGGTAGTACATTGTACACTACCCACTGATGGTAGTACATTGTACACTACCCACTGATGGTAGTACATTGTACACTACCCACTGATGGTAGTACATTGTACACTACCCACTGATGGTAGTACATTGTACACTACCCACTGATGGTAGTACATTGTACACTACCCACTGATGGTAGTACATTGTACACTATCCACTGATGGTAGTACATTGTACACTACCCACTGATGGTAGTACATTGTACACTACCCACTGATGGTAGTACATTGTACACTGATGGTAGTACATTGTACACTACCCACTGATGGTAGTACATTGTACACTATCCACTGATGGTAGTACATTGTACACTATCCACTGATGGTAGTACATTGTACACTACCCATTGATGGTAGTAGATTGTACACTACACACTGATGGTAGTACATTGTACACTACCCACTGATGGTAGTACATTGTACACTACCCACTGATGATAGTACATTGTACACTATCCACTGATGGTAGTACATTGTACACTACCCACTGATGGTAGTACATTGTACACTACCCACTGATGGTAGTACATTGTACACTATCCACTGATGGTAGTACATTGTACACTATCCACTGATGGTAGTACATTGTACACTATCCACTGATGGTAGTACATTGTACACTATCCACTGATGGTAGTACATTGTACACTATCCACTGATGATAGTACATTGTACACTACCCACTGATGGTAGTACAGTGTACACTACCCACTGATGGTAGTACATTGTACACTACCCACTGATGGTAGTACATTGTACACTACCCACTGATGGTAGTACATTGTACACTACCCACTGATGGTAGTACATTGTACACTATCCACTGATGGTAGTACATTGTACACTATCCACTGATGGTAGTACATTGTACACTACCCACTGATGGTAGTACATTGTACACTGATGGTAGTACATTGTACACTATCCACTGATGGTAGTACATTGTACACTACCCACTGATGGTAGTACATTGTACACTATCCACTGATGGTAGTACATTGTACACTACCCACTGATGGTAGTACATTGTACACTACCCACTGATGGTAGTACATTGTACACTATCCACTGATGATAGTACATTGTACACTATCCACTGATGGTAGTACATTGTACACTACCCACTGATGGTAGTACATTGTACACTATCCACTGATGGTAGTACATTGTACACTACCCACTGATGGTAGTACATTGTACACTACCCACTGATGGTAGTACATTGTACACTACCCACTGATGGTAGTACATTGTACACTACCCACTGATGGTAGTACATTGTACACTACCCACTGATGGTAGTACATTGTACACTACCCACTGATGGTAGTACATTGTACACTACCCACTGATGGTAGTACATTGTACACTACCCACTGATGGTAGTACATTGTACACTATCCACTGATGGTAGTACATTGTACACTACCCACTGATGGTAGTACATTGTACACTACCCACTGATGGTAGTACATTGTACACTACCCACTGATGGTAGTACATTGTACACTACCCACTGATGGTAGTACATTGTACACTATCCACTGATGGTAGTACATTGTACACTACCCACTGATGGTAGTACATTGTACACTACCCACTGATGGTAGTACATTGTACACTATCCACTGATGGTAGTACATTGTACACTATCCACTGATGGTAGTACATTGTACACTACCCACTGATGGTAGTACATTGTACACTACCCACTGATGGTAGTACATTGTACACTACCCACTGATGGTAGTACATTGTACACTACCCACTGATGGTAGTACATTGTACACTACCCACTGATGGTAGTACATTGTACACTACCCACTGATGGTAGTACAGTGTACACTACCCACTGATGGTAGTACATTGTACACTACCCACTGATGGTAGTACATTGTACACTATCCACTGATGGTAGTACATTGTACACTACCCACTGATGATAGTACATTGTACACTACCCACTGATGGTAGTACATTGTACACTACCCACTGATGGTAGTACATTGTACACTGATGGTTGTACATTGTACACTATCCATTGATGGTAGTACATTGTACACTATCCACTGATGGTAGTACATTGTACACTACCCACTGATGGTAGTACATTGTACACTACCCACTGATGGTAGTACATTGTACACTACCCACTGATGGTAGTACATTGTACACTACCCACTGATGGTAGTACATTGTACACTACCCACTGATGGTAGTACATTGTACACTATCCACTGATGGTAGTACATTGTACACTACCCACTGATGGTAGTACATTGTACACTACCCACTGATGGTAGTACATTGTACACTATCCACTGATGGTAGTACATTGTACATTACCCATTGAAAATAGTACATTGTACACTATCCACTGATGGTAGTACATTGTACACTATCCACTGTTGGTAGAACATTGTACACTACCCATTGAAAATAGTACATTGTACACTATCCACTGATTGAAGTACATTGTACACTATCCACTGATGGTAGTACATTGTACACTACCCACTGATGGTAGTACATTGTACACTACCCACTGATGGTAGTACATTGTACACTATCCACTGATGATAGTACATTGTACACTATCCAATGATGATAGTACATTGTACACTACCCACTGATGGTAGTACATTGTACACTACCCATTGATGGTATTACATTGTACACTACCCACTGATGGTAGTACATTGTACACTACCCACTGATGGTAGTAACTTGTACACTACCCACTGATGGTAGTACATTGTACACTACCAACTGATGGTAGTACAATGTACACTATCCACTGATTGTAGTACATTGTAGACTATCCACTGATGATAGTACATTGTACACTACCCACTGATGGTAGTACATTGTACACTACCCACTGATGGTAATACATTGTACACTGCTGGTAGTACATTGTACACTATCCACAGATGGTAGTAGATTGTACTTTACCCACTGATGGTAGTACATTGTACACTACCAATTGATGGTATTACATTGTACACTACCCAATGATGGTAGTACATTGTACACTACCCACTGATGGTAGTAGATTGTACACTACCCATTGATGGTAGTAGATTGTACACTACCCACTGATGGTAGTACATTGTACACTACCCACTGATGGTAGTACATTGTACACTACCCACTGATGGTAGTACAGTGTACACTATCCACGGATGGTAGTACAATGTGCACTACCCACTGATGGTAGTACATTGTTCACTACCCACTGATGGTAGTACATTGTACACTATCCACTGATGGTAGTACATTGTACAATATCCACTGATGGTAGTACATTGTATATTACCCATTGAAAATAGTACATTGTACTCTATCCACTGATGGTAGTACATTGTACACTATCCACTGATGGTAGTACATTGTACATTACCCATTGAAAATAGTACATTGTACTCTATCCACTGATGCTAGTACATTGTACACTATCCACTGATGGTAGTACATTGTACACTACCAACTGATGGTTGTACAATGTACACTATCCACTGATTGTAGTACATTGTACACTGCTGGTAGTACATTGTACACTATCCAATGATGGTAGTAGATTGTACTTTACCCACTGATGGTAGTACATTCTACACTACCCATTGATGGTAGTACATTGTACACTACCCATTGATGGTAGTACATTGTACACTATCCACTGATGGTAGTACATTGTACACTATCCACTGATGATAGTACATTGTACATTACCCACTGATGGTAGTACATTGTACACTACCCACTGATGGTAGTACATTGTACACTACTGGATGTACATTGTACACTATCCATTGATGGTAGTACATTGTACACTACCCATTGATGGTAGTACATTGTACACTACCCATTGATAGTAGTAGATTGTACACTACCCACTGATGGTAGTACATTGTACACTATCCACTGATGGTAGTACATTGTACACTACCAACTGATGGTAGTACATTGTTCACTACACACTCATGGTAGTACATTGTACACTATCCACTGATGGTAATAAATTGTACACTATCCACTGATTGTAGTACATCGTACACTACCCATTGATGGTAGTAGATTGTACACTACCCACTGATGGTAGTACAATGTACACTACCGATTATGTTAGTACATTGTACACTACCCACTGATGATAGTACATTATACACTATCCACTGATGGTAGTACATTGTACACTACCCACTGATGGTAGTACAGTGTACACTACCCACTGATGGTAGTACATTGTACTCTATCCACTGATGGTAGTACATTATACACTATCCACTGATGACAGTACATTGTACATTACCCACTGTTGGTAGTACATTGTACATTACTCATTGATGGTATTACATTGTACACTACCCACTGATGGTAGTACATTGTACACTACCCATTGATGGTATTTGATTGTACACGACCCACTGATGGTAGTACATTGTACACTACCCACTGATGGTAGTACATTGTACACTACCCACTGATGGTAGTACATTGTACACTATCCACTGACGATAGTACATTGTACACTTTCCACTGATTGTAGTACATTGTACACTATCCACTGATGGTAGTACATTGTAAACTATCCACTGATGGTAGTACATTGTACATTACCCAATGAAAATAGTACATTGTACTCTATCCACTGATGGTAGTACATTGTACATTACCCATTGAAAATAGTACATTGTACACTATCCACTGATGGTAGTACATTGTACATTACCCATTGAAAATAGTACATTGTACTCTATCCACTGATGGTATTACATTGTACACTACCCACTGGTGGTAGTTCATTGTGCACTATCCACTGATGATAGTACATTGTACACTATCCAATGATGATAGTACATTGTACACTATCCACTGATGGTAGTACATTGTACACTGCTGGTAGTACATTGTACACTACCCATTGATGGTAGTAGATTGTAGTAGTACATTGTACACTACACATTGATGGTAGTAGATTGTACACTACCCACTGATGGTAGTACATTGTACACTACCCACTGATGGTAGTACATTGTACACTACCCACTTATGGTAGTACAGTGTACACTATCCACGGATGGTAGTACACTGTGCACTACCCACTGATGGTAGTACATTGTACACAACCCACTGATAGTAGTACATTGTACACTATCCACTGAGGGTAGTACATTGTACACTATCCACTGATAGTAGTACATTGTACACTACTAACTGATGGTAGTACAATGTACACAATCCACTGATTGTAGTACATTGTAGACTATCCACTGATGATAGTATATTGTACACTACCCACTGATGGTAGTACAGTGTACACTACCCACTGATGGTAGTACATTGTACACTACCCACTGATGGTTGTACATTGTACTGTACTCACTGATGATAGTACCTTGTACACTACCCACTGATGGTAGTACATTGTACACTACCCATTGATGGTATACATTGTACACTATCCACTGATGATAGTACATTGTACACTATCCACTGATGATAGTGCATTTGACACTACCCACTGATGGTAGTACATTGTACACAACCCACTGATAGTAGTACATTGTACACTATCCACTGAGGGTAGTACATTGTACACTATCCACTGATAGTAGTACATTGTACACTACTAACTGATGGTAATACAATGTACACAATCCACTGATTGTAGTACATTGTAGACTATCCACTGATGATAGTATATTGTACACTACCCACTGATGGTAGTACAGTGTACACTACCCACTGATGGTAGTACATTGTACACTACCCACTGATGGTTGTACATTGTACTGTACTCACTGATGATAGTACCTTGTACACTACCCACTGATGGTAGTACATTGTACACTACCCATTGATGGTATACATTGTACACTATCCACTGATGATAGTACATTGTACACTATCCACTGATGATAGTGCATTTGACACTACCCACTGATGGTAGTACATTGTACACTACCCACTGATGGTAGTACATTGTACACTGCTGGTAGTACATTGTACACTATCCATTGATGGTAGTACACTGTACACTACCCATTGATGGTAGTAGATTGTACACTATCCACTGATGATAGTACATTGTACACTATCCACTGATGGTAGTACATTGTACACTATCCACTGATGGTAGTACACTGTACACTACCCATTGATAGTAGTACATTGTACACTATCCACTGATGGTAGTACATTGTACACTACCCACTGATGGTAGTACATTGTACACTACCCGCTGATGGTAGTACATTGTACACTACCCGCTGATGGTAGTACATTGTACACTACTCACTGGTGGTAGTACATTGTACACTACCCACTGATTGTAGTACATTGTACACTACCCACTGATGGTAGTACATTATACACTATCCACTGATTGTAGTACATTGTACACTACCCACTGATGGTAGTACATTGTACACTATCCACTGAAAGTAGTACATTGTACACTACCCACTCATGGTAGTACATTGTACACTACCCACTGATGGTAATACATTGAACTCTACCCACTGATGGTAGTACATTGTACACTACCCACTGATGATAGTACATTGTACATTATCCACTGATGGTAGTACATTGTACACTACCAACTGATGGTAGTACATTGTTCACTACACAATCATGGTTGTACATTGTACACTATCCACTGATGGTAATAAATTGTACACTATCCACTGATTGTAGTACATTGTACACTACCGATTAATGTTAGTACATTGTACACTACCCACTGATGATAGTACATTATACACTATCCACTGATGGTAGTACATTGTACACTACCCACTGATGGTAGTACAGTGTACACTACCCGCTGATGGTAGTACATTGTACACTATCCACTGATGGTAATACATTGTACATTACCCACTGATTGTAGTACATTGTACACTACCCACTGATGGTAGTACATTGTACACTGCTGGTAGTACATTGTACACTATCCATTGATGGTAGTACATTGTACACTATCCACTGATGGTTGTACATTATACACTATTCACTGATGGTATTACATTGTACACTACCCATTGATGGTAGTAGATTGTACACTACCCACTAATGGTAATACATTATACACTACCCACTGATGGTAGTACATTGTACACTACCCACTGATGGTAGTACATTGTACACTACCCACTGATGGTAGTACATTGTACACTACCCACTGATGGTAGTACATTGTACACTATCCACGGATGGTAGTACATTGTACACTATACAATGATGGTAGTACACTGTACACTACCCACTGATGGTAGTACATTGTACACAACCCACTGATAGTAGTACATTGTACACTATCCACTGATGGTAGTACATTGTACACTATCAACTGATTGTAGTACATTGTACACTACCCATTGATATTAGTACATTGTACACTATCCACTGATGGTAGTACATTGTACACTATCCACTGATGGTAGTACATTGTACACTATCCACTGATGATAGTACATTGTATACTACCCACTGATGGTAGTACATTGTACACTACCCACTGATGGTAATACATTGTACACTATCCACTGATGATAGTACATTGTACACTATCCACTGATGATAGTGCATTTGACACTACCCACTGATGGTAGTACATTGTACACTACCCACTGATGGTAGTACATTGTACACTGCTGGTAGTACATTGTACACTATCCACTGATGGTAGTACATTATACACTATCCGCTGATGGTAGTACATTGTACACTACCCATTGATGGTAGTATATTGTACACTACCATCTGATGGTAGTACATTGTACACTACCCACTGATGGTAGTACATTGTATACTACCCACTGATGGTAGTACATTGTACACTATCCACTGATGGAAGTACATTGTACACTAACCCTGATGGTAGTACACTGTACACTACCCACTGATGGTAGTACATTGTACACTACCCATTGATAGTAGTACATTGTACATTATCCACTGATGATAGTACATTGTACACTATCCACTGATGGTAGTACATTGTACACTATCCACTGATGGTAGTACACTGTACACTACCCATTGATAGTAGTACATTGTACATTATCCACTGATGGTAGTACATTGTACACTATCCACTGATGGTAGTACATTGTACACTATCCACTGATGGAAGTACATTGTACACTATACTCTGATGGTAGTACACTGTACACTACCCACTGATGGTAGTACATTGTACACTATCAACTGATTGTAGTACATTGTACACTACCCATTGATATTAGTACATTGTACACTATCCACTGATGGTAGTACATTGTATACTACCCACTGATGGTAGTACATTGTACACTATCCACTGATGGAAGTACATTGTACACCATACTCTGATGGTAGTACACTGTACACTACCCACTGATGGTAGTACATTGTACACTACCCATTGATATTAGTACATTGTACACTATCCACTGATGATAGTACATTGTACACTATCCACTGATGGTAGTACATTGTACACTATCCACTGATGGTGGTACATTGTACAATACCCGCTGATAGTAGTACATTGTACACTACCCGCTGATGGTAGTACATTGTACACTACCCACTGATGGTAGTACATTGTTCACTACACAATCATGGTTGTACATTGTACACTATCCACTGATGGTAATAAATTGTACACTATCCACTGATTGTAGTACATTGTACACTACCGATTAATGTTAGTACATTGTACACTACCCACTGATGATAGTACATTATACACTATCCACTGATGGTAGTACATTGTACACTACCCACTGATGGTAGTACAGTGTACACTACCCGCTGATGGTAGTACATTGTACACTATCCACTGATGGTAATACATTGTACATTACCCACTGATTGTAGTACATTGTACACTACCCACTGATGGTAGTACATTGTACACTGCTGGTAGTACATTGTACACTATCCACTGATGGTAGTACATTACACACTATCCGCTGATGGTAGTACATTGTACACTACCCATTGATGGTAGTATATTGTACACTACCATCTGATGGTAGTACATTGTACACTACCCACTGATGGTAGTACATTGTATACTACCCACTGATGGTAGTACATTGTACACTATCCACTGATGGAAGTACATTGTACACTATACTCTGATGGTAGTACACTGTACACTACCCACTGATGGTAGTACATTGTACACTACCCATTGATAGTAGTACATTGTACATTATCCACTGATGATAGTACATTGTACACTATCCACTGATGGTAGTACATTGTACACTATCCACTGATGGTAGTACACTGTACACTTCCCATTGATAGTAGTACATTGTACACTATCCACTGATGGAAGTACATTGTACACTATACTCTGATGGTAGTACACTGTACACTACCCACTGATGGTAGTACATTGTACACTATCAACTGATTGTAGTACATTGTACACTACCCATTGATATTAGTACATTGTACACTATCCACTGATGGTAGTACATTGTATACTACCCACTGATGGTAGTACACTGTACACTACCCACTGATGGTAGTACATTGTACACTACCCATTGATGTTAGTACATTGTACACTATCCACTGATGATAGTACATTGTACACTATCCACTGATGGTAGTACATTGTACACTATCCACTGATGGTGGTACATTGTACAATACCCGCTGATAGTAGTACATTGTACACTACCCGCTGATGGTAGTACATTGTACACTACCCACTGATGGTAGTACATTGTACACTACACAATCATGGTTGTACATTGTACACTATCCACTGATGGTAATAAATTGTACACTATCCACTGATTGTAGTACATTGTACACTACCGATTAATGTTAGTACATTGTACACTACCCACTGATGATAGTACATTATACACTATCCACTGATGGTAGTACATTGTACACTACCCACTGATGGTAGTACAGTGTACACTACCCACTGATGGTAGTACATTGTACACTATCCACTGATGGTAATACATTGTACATTACCCACTGATTGTAGTACATTGTACACTACCCACTGATGGTAGTACATTGTACACTGCTGGTAGTACATTGTACACTACCATTGATGGTAGTACATTGTACACTATCCACTGATGGTAGTACATTGTACACTATCCACTGATGGTAGTACATTGTACACTACCCATTGATGGTAGTACATTGTACACTACCCACTGATGGTAGTACATTGTACACTACCCACTGATGGTAGTACATTGTACACTACCCACTGATGGTAGTACATTGTACACTATCCACTGATGGTAGTACATTGTACACTACCCACTGATGGTAGTACATTGTACACTACCCACTGATGGTAGTACATTGTACACTATCCACTGATGGTAATACATTGTACACTATCCACTGATGGTAGTACATTGTACACTATCCACTGATGGAAGTACATTGTACACTATACTCTGATGGTAGTACACTGTACACTACCCACCGATGGTAGTACATTGTACACTATCAACTGATTGTAGTACATTGTACACTACCCATTGATATTAGTACATTGTACACTATCCATTGATGGTATTACATTGTTTACTACCCACTGATGGTAGTACATTGTACACTATCCACTGATGGAAGTACATTGTACACTATACACTGATGGTAGTACACTGTACACTATCCACTGATGGTAGTACATTGTACACTATCCACTGATGGTGGTACATTGTACACTACCCGCTGATGGTAGCACATTGTACACTACCCACTGATGGTAGTACATTGTTCACTACACAATCATGGTTGTACATTGTACACTATCCACTGATGGTAATAAATTGTACACTATCCACTGATTGTAGTACATTGTACACTACCGATTAATGTTAGTACATTGTACACTACCCACTGATGATAGTACATTATACACTATCCACTGATGGTAGTACATTGTACACTACCCACTGATGGTAGTACAGTGTACACTACCCGCTGATGGTAGTACATTGTACACTATCCACTGATGGTAATACATTGTACATTACCCACTGATTGTAGTACATTGTACACTACCCACTGATGGTAGTACATTGTACACTGCTGGTAGTACATTGTACACTATCCATTGATGGTAGTACATTGTACACTATCCACTGATGGTAATAAATTGTACACTATCCACTGATTGTAGTACATTGTACACTACCCATTGATGGTAGTAGATTGTACACTACCCACTGATGGTAGTACAGTGTACACTACCGATTAATGTTAGTACATTGTACACTACCCACTGAAGATTGTACATTATACACTATCCACTGATGGTAGTACATTGTACACTACCCATTGATGGTAGTACAGTGTACAATACCCACTGATGGTAGTACATTGTACACTATCCACTGATGGTAATACATTGTACACTATCCACTGATGGTAGTACATTGTACACTATCCACTGATGGAAGTACATTGTACACTATACTCTGATGGTAGTACACTGTACACTACCCACCGATGGTAGTACATTGTACACTATCAACTGATTGTAGTACATTGTACACTACCCATTGATATTAGTACATTGTACACTATCCATTGATGGTATTACATTGTTTACTACCCACTGATGGTAGTACATTGTACACTATCCACTGATGGAAGTACATTGTACACTATACTCTGATGGTAGTACACTGTACACTATCCACTGATGGTAGTACATTGTACACTATCCACTGCTGGTGGTACATTGTACACTACCCGCTGATAGTAGCACATTGTACACTACCTGCTGATGGTAGTACATTGTACACTACCGGCTGATGGTAGTACATTGTACACTACCCACTGGTGGTAGTACATTGTACTCTACCCACTGATGGTAGTACATTGTACACTAACCACTGATTGTAGTACATTTTACACTATCCACTGATGGTAGTACATTGTACACTACCCAATGATGGTAGTACATTGTACACTATCCACTGATGGTAGTACATTGTACACTACCCACTCATGGTAGTACATTGTACACTACCCACTGATGGTAATACATTGAACACTACCCACTGATGGTAGTACATTGTACACTACCCACTGATGGTAATAAATTGTACACTATCCACTGATGTTAGTACATTGTACACTACCAACTGATGGTAGTACATTGTTCACTACACAATCATGGTAGTACATTGTACACTATCCACTGATGGTAATAAATTGTACACTATCCACTGATTGTAGTACATTGTACACTACCCATTGATGGTAGTAGATTGTACACTATCCACTGATGGTAGTACAGTGTACACTACCGATTAATGTTAGTACATTGTACACTACCCACTGAAGATTGTACATTATACACTATCCACTGATGGTAGTACATTGTACACTACCCACTGATGGTAGTACGGTGTACAATACCCACTGATGGTAGTACATTGTACACTATCCACTGATGGTAATACATTGTACACTATCCACTGATGGTAGTACATTGTACACTATCCACTGATGATAGTACATTGTACATTACCCACTGATGGTAGTACATTGTACACTACCCACTGATGGTAGTACATTGTACACTGCTGGTAGTACATTGTACACTATCCATTGATGGTAGTACATTGTACACTATCCACTGATGGTAGTACATTATACACTATTCACTGATGGTATTACATTGTACACTACCCATTGATAGTAGTAGATTGTACACTACCCACTGATGGTAGTACATTGTACACTACCCACTGATGGTAGTACAGTGTACACTACCCACTGATGGTAGTACATTGTACACTATCCACTGATGATAATACATTGTACACTATCCACTGATGGTAGTACATTGTACATTACCCACTGTTGGTAGTACATTGTACATTACTCATTGATGGTATTACATTGTACACTACCCACTGGTGGTAGTTCATTGTACACTATCCACTGATGGTAGTACATTGTACACTACCAACTGATGGTAGTACAATGTACACTATACACTGATTGTAGTACATTGTAGACTATCCACTGATGGTAGTAGATTGTACTTTACCCACTGATGGTAATACATTGTACACTACCCATTGATGTTATTACATTGTACACTACCCATTGATGGTAGTACATTGTACACTACCCATTGATGGTAGTAGGTTGTACACTACCCATTGTTGGTAGTACATTGTACACTACCCATTGATGGTAGTACATTGTACACTACCCACTGATGGTAGTACATTGTACACTACCCATTGATGGTATTACATTGTACACTACCCACTGATGGTAGTACATTGTACACTATCCACTGATGGTAGTATAGTGTACACTACCCACTGATGTTAGTGCATTGTACACTACCCACTGATGGTAGTACCTTGTACACTACTCACTGATGGTAGTACATTGTACACTATCCACTGATGGTAGTACATTGTACACTACCCACTGATGGTAGTACATTGTAAACTACCCACTGATGGTAGTACATTGTACACTATCTACTGATGGTGGTACATTGTACACTAGCCACTGATGGTAGTACATTGTACTCTATCCACTGATGGTAGTACATTGTACACTACCCACTGATGATAGTACATTGTACACTATCCAATGATGGTAGTACATTGTACACTATACACTGATGGTAGTACATTGTATACTACCCACTGATGGTAGTACATTGTACACTACCCACTGATGGTAGTACATTGTACACTACCCACAGATGGTAGTACATTGTACACTACCTACTGATGGTAGTACATTGTACACTATCCACTGATGGTAGTACATTGTACACTACCAACTGATGGTAGTACATTGTTCACTACCCAATCATGGTAGTACATTGTACACTATCCACTGATGGTAGTAAATTGTAAACTATCCACTGATTGTAGTACATTGTACACTACCCACTGATGATAGTACATTATACACTATCCACTGATGGTAGTACATTATACACTACCCATTGATGGTAGTACATTGTACACTATCCACTGATGGTAGTAAATTGTACACTATCCACTAAAGGTAGTACATTGTGCACTACCCATTGATGGTAATACATTGTACACTATCCTCTGATGGTAGTACATTGTACACTATCCACTGATGGTAGTAACTTGTACACTACCCATTGATGGTAGTAGATTGTACACTACCCACTGATGGTAATACATTGTACACTATCCACTGATGGTAGTACATTGTACACTACCCATTGATGGTTGTACATTGTACACTACCCACTAATGGTAGTACATTGTACACTACCCATTAATGGTAGTAGATTGTACACTACCCACTGATGGTAATACATTGTACACTATCCACTGATGGTAGTACATTGTACAATATCCACTGATAGTAGTACATTGTACATTATCCACTGATGATAGTACATTGTACATTACCCACTGATGGTAGTACATTATAGACTACCAAATGATGGTAATACATTGTAAACTGCTGGTAGTTCATTGTACACTACCCACTGATGGTAGTACAGTGTACACTACCAACTGATGGTAGTACAATGTACACTATACACTGATTGTAGTACATTGTAGACTATCCACTGATGGTAGTACATTGTACACTGCTGGTAGTACATTGTACACTATCCACTGATGGTAGTAGATTGTACTTTACCCACAGATGGTGGTACATTGTACACTAGCCACTGATGGTAGTACATTGTACTCTATCCACTGATGGTAGTACATTGTACACTACCCACTGATGATAGTACATTGTACACTATCCACTGATGGTAGTACATTGTACACAACCCACTGATGGTAATACATTGTACACTACCCACTGATGGTAGTACATTGTACACAACCCACTGATGGTAATACATTGTACATTACCCACTGAGGGTAGTACATTGTACACTACCCACTGACGGTAGTACATTGTACACTGCTGGTAGTACATTGTACACTATCCATTGATGGTAGTACATTGTACACTGCCCATTGATGGTAGTAGATTGTACAATATCCACTGATGGTAGTACATTATACACTATCCATTGATGGTAGTATATTGTACACTACCCGTTGATGGTAGTAGATTGTACACTACCCACTGATGGTAGTACATTGTACACTACCCACTGATTGTAGTACATTGTACATTATCCACTGATGGTAGTACATTGTACACTATACACTGATGGTAGTACACTGTACACTACCCACTGATGGTAGTACAGTGTACACTACCCACTGATGGTTGTACATTGTACTCTACTCACTGATGATAGTACCTTGTATACAACCCACTGATGGTAGTACATTGTACACTACCCACTGATGGTAGTACATTGTACACTACCCACCGATGGTAGTACATTGTACACTATCCACTGATGGTAGTACATTGTACACTATATACTGATGGTAGTACACTGTACACTACCCACTGATGGTAGTACATTGTACACTACCCACTGATGGTAGTACATTGTACACTACCCACTGATGGTAGTACATTGTACACAACCCATTGATAGTAGTACATTGTACACTATCCACTGATGATAATACATTGTACACTATCCACTGATGGTAGTACATTGTACACTATCCACTGATGGTAGTACATTGTACACTACCCTTTGATAGTAGTACATTGTACACTATCCATTGATGGTAGTACATTGTACACTATCCACTGATGGTAGTACATTGTACACTACCCATTGATGGTTGTACATTGTACACTACCCACTAATGGTAGTACACTGTACACTACCCACTGATGGTAGTACATTGTATACTACCCACTGATGATAGTACATTGTACACTACCCATTGATGGTAGTACATTGTACACTATCCACTGATGGTAGTAACTTGTACACTACCCACTGATGGTAGTACATTGTACACTGCCAACTGATGGTATTACAATGTACTCTATCCAATGATTGTAGTACATTGTAGACTATCCACTGATGATAGTACATTGTACACTACCCACTGATGGTAGTACAGTGTACACTACCCACTGATGGTTGTACATTGTACTCTACTCACTGATGATAGTACCTTGTACACTACCCACTGATGGTAGTACATTGTACATTATCCACTGATGATAGTACATTGTACATTACCCACTGATGGTAGTACATTATAGACTACCAAATGATGGTAGTACATTGTAAACTGCTGGTAGTTCATTGTACACTACCCACTGATGGTAGTACAGTGTACACTACCAACTGAGGGTAGTACAATGTACACTATACACTGATTGTAGTACATTGTAGACTATCCACTGATGGTAGTAGATTGTACTTTACCCACTGATGGTGGTACATTGTACACTAGCCACTGATGGTAGTACATTGTACTCTATCCACTGATGGTAGTACATTGTACACTACCCACTGATGATAGTACATTGTACACTATCAACTGATGGTAGTACATTGTACACTATACACTGATGGTAGTACATTGTATACTACCCACTGATGGTAGTACAGTGTACAATACCCACTGATGGTAGTACATTGTACACTACCCACTGATGGTAGTACATTGTACACAACCCACTGATGGTAGTACATTGTACACAACCCACTGATGGTAATACATTGTACACTAACCACTGATGGTAGTACATTGTACACAACCCACTGATGGTAATACATTGTACACTACCCACTGATGGTAGTACATTGTACACTACCTACTGATGGTAGTACATTGTACACTATCCACTAATGGTAGTACATTGTACACTACCAACTGATGGTAGTACATTGTTCACTACCCAATCATGGTAGTACATTGTACACTATCCACTGATGGTAGTAAATTGTAAACTATCCACTGATTGTAGTACATTGTACACTACCCATTGATGGTAGTAGATTGTACACTACCCACTGATGATAGTACATTATACACTATCCACTGATGGTAGTACATTGTACACTACCCATTGATGGTAGTAAATTGTACACTATCCACTGATGGTAGTACATTGTACACTACCCATTGATGGTAGTACATTGTACACTACCCACTGATGGTAGTACATTGTACACTACCCACTGATGGTAGTACATTGTACACTACCCACTGATGGTAGTACATTGTACACTACCCACTGATGGTAGTACATTGTACACTACCCACTGATGGTAGTACATTGTACACTACCCACTGATGGTAGTACATTGTACACTACCCACTGATGGTAGTACATTGTACACTACCCACTGATGGTAGTACATTGTACACTACCCACTGATGGTAGTACATTGTACACTACCCACTGATGGTAGTACATTGTACACTACCCACTGATGGTAGTACATTGTACACTACCCACTGATGGTAGTACATTGTACACTACCCACTGATGGTAGTACATTGTACACTACCCACTGATGGTAGTACATTGTACACTAACCACTGATGGTAGTACATTGTACACTATCCACTGATGGTAGTACAGTGTACACTATACACTGATGGTAGTACACTGTACACTACCCACTGATGGTAGTACACTGTACACTACCCACTGATGGTAGTACATTGTACATTACTCATTGATGGTATTACATTGTACACTACCAAATGGTGGTAGTTCATTGTACACTATCCACTGATGGTAGTAACTTGTACACTACCCACTGATGGCAGTACATTGTACACTGCCAACTGATGGTATTACAATGTACACTATCCAATGATTGTAGTACATTGTAGACTATCCACTGATGATAGTACATTGTACACTACCCACTGATGGTAGTACAGTGTACACTACCCACTGATGGTTGTACATTGTACTCTACTCACTGATGATAGTACCTTGTACACTACCCACTGATGGTAGTACATTGTACACTACCCACTGATGGTAGTACATTGTACACTATCCACTGATGATAGTACATTGTACACTATCCACTGATGATAGTACATTTGACACTACCCACTGATGGTAGTACATTGTACACTACCCACTGATGGTAGTACATTGTACACTGCTGGTAGTACATTGTACACTACCCATTGATGGTAGTAGATTGTACACTACCCATTGATGGTAGTACATTGTACACTACCCACTGATGGTAGTACATTGTACACTACCCACTGATGGTAGTACATTGTACACTACCCACTGATGGTAGTACATTGTACACTACCCATTGATGGTAGTACATTGTACACTACCCACTGATGGTAGTACATTGTACACTACCCACTGATGGTAGTACATTGTACACTACCCACTGATGGTAGTACATTGTACACTACCCACTGATGGTAGTACATTGTACACTACCCACTGATGGTAGTACATTGTACACTACCCACTGATGGTAGTACATTGTACACTACCCACTGATGGTAGTACATTGTACACTACCCACTGATGGTAGTACATTGTACACTACCCACTGATGGTAGTACATTGTACACTACCCACTGATGGTAGTACATTGTACACTACCCACTGATGGTAGTACATTGTACACTGCTGGTAGTACATTGTACACTACCCACTGATGGTAGTACATTGTACACTACCCATTGATGGTAGTACATTGTACACTACCCACTGATGGTAGTACATTGTACACTACCCACTGATGGTAGTACATTGTACACTACCCACTGATGGTAGTACATTGTACACTACCCATTGATGGTAGTACATTGTACACTATCCACTGATGGTAGTACATTGTACACTACCCACTGATGGTAGTACATTGTACACTACCCACTGATGGTAGTACATTGTACACTATCCACTGATGGTAGTACATTGTACACTACCCACTGATGGTAGTACATTGTACACTACCCACTGATGGTAGTACATTGTACACTACCCACTGATGGTAGTACATTGTACACTACCCCTGATGGTAGTACATTGTACACTACCCACTGATGGTAGTACATTGTACACTACCCACTGATGGTAGTACATTGTACACTACCCACTGATGGTAGTACATTGTACACTACCCACTGATGGTAGTACATTGTACACTACCCACTGATGGTAGTACATTGTACACTACCCACTGATGGTAGTACATTGTACACTACCCACTGATGGTAGTACATTGTACACTACCCACTGATGGTAGTACATTGTACACTACCCATTGATGGTAGTACATTGTACACTATCCACTGATGGTAGTACATTGTACACTACCCATTGATGGTAGTACATTGTACACTACCCACTGATGGTAGTACATTGTACACTACCCACTGATGGTAGTACATTGTACACTACCCACTGATGGTAGTACATTGTACACTACCCACTGATGGTAGTACATTGTACACTACCCACTGATGGTAGTACATTGTACACTACCCATTGATGGTAGTACATTGTACACTACCCACTGATGGTAGTACATTGTACACTATCCACTGATGGTAGTACATTGTACACTACCCACTGATGGTAGTACATTGTACACTACCCACTGATGGTAGTACATTGTACACTGCTGGTAGTACATTGTACACTATCCATTGATGGTAGTACATTGTACACTACCCACTGATGGTAGTACATTGTACACTATCCACTGATGGTAGTACATTGTACACTACCCATTGATGGTAGTACATTGTACACTACCCACTGATGGTAGTACATTGTACACTACCCACTGATGGTAGTACATTGTACACTACCCACTGATGGTAGTACATTGTACACTACCCACTGATGGTAGTACATTGTACACTACCCACTGATGGTAGTACATTGTACACTACCCACTGATGGTAGTACATTGTACACTACCCACTGATGGTAGTACATTGTACACTACCCACTGATGGTAGTACATTGTACACTACCCACTGATGGTAGTACATTGTACACTACCCACTGATGGTAGTACATTGTACACTACCCACTGATGGTAGTACATTGTACACTACCCACTGATGGTAGTACATTGTACACTACCCACTGATGGTAGTACATTGTACACTACCCACTGATGGTAGTACATTGTACACTACCCACTGATGGTAGTACATTGTACACTACCCACTGATGGTAGTACATTGTACACTACCCACTGATGGTAGTACATTGTACACTACCCACTGATGGTAGTACATTGTACACTACCCACTGATGGTAGTACATTGTACACTACCCACTGATGGTAGTACATTGTACACTACCCACTGATGGTAGTACATTGTACACTACCCACTGATGGTAGTACATTGTACACTACCCACTGATGGTAGTACATTGTACACTACCCACTGATGGTAGTACATTGTACACTACCCACTGATGGTAGTACATTGTACACTACCCACTGATGGTAGTACATTGTACACTACCCACTGATGGTAGTACATTGTACACTACCCACTGATGGTAGTACATTGTACACTACCCACTGATGGTAGTACATTGTACACTACCCACTGATGGTAGTACATTGTACACTACCCACTGATGGTAGTACATTGTACACTACCCACTGATGGTAGTACATTGTACACTACCACTGATGGTAGTACATTGTACACTACCCACTGATGGTAGTACATTGTACACTACCCACTGATGGTAGTACATTGTACACTGATGGTAGTACATTGTACACTACCCACTGATGGTAGTACATTGTACACTACCCACTGATGGTAGTACATTGTACACTACCCACTGATGGTAGTACATTGTACACTACCCACTGATGGTAGTACATTGTACACTACCCACTGATGGTAGTACATTGTACACTGCTGGTAGTACATTGTACACTGATGGTAGTACATTGTACATTACCCACTGATGGTAGTACATTGTACATTACCCACTGATGGTAGTACATTGTACATTACCCACTGATGGTAGTACATTGTACATTACCACTGATGGTAGTACATTGTACATTACCACTGATGGTAGTACATTGTACATTACCACTGATGGTAGTACATTGTACATTACCACTGATGGTAGTACATTGAACATTACCACTGATGGTAGTACATTGTACATTACCACTGATGGTAGTACATTGTACACTACCACTGATGGTAGTACATTGTACACTACCCACTGATGGTAGTACATTGTACACTACCCACTGATGGTAGTACATTGTACACTACCCACTGATGGTAGTACATTGTACACTACCCACTGATGGTAGTACATTGTACACTACCCACTGATGGTAGTACATTGTACACTACCCACTGATGGTAGTACATTGTACACTACCCACTGATGGTAGTACATTGTACACTACCCACTGATGGTAGTACATTGTACACTACCCACTGATGGTAGTACATTGTACACTACCCACTGATGGTAGTACATTGTACACTGATGGTAGTACATTGTACACTACCCACTGATGGTAGTACATTGTACACTACCCACTGATGGTAGTACATTGTACACTACCCACTGATGGTAGTACATTGTACACTACCCACTGATGGTAGTACATTGTACACTACCCACTGATGGTAGTACATTGTACACTACCCACTGATGGTAGTACATTGTACACTACCCACTGATGGTAGTACATTGTACACTACCCACTGATGGTAGTACATTGTACACTACCCACTGATGGTAGTACATTGTACACTATCCACTGATGGTAGTACATTGTACACTACCCACTGATGGTAGTACATTGTACACTACCCACTGATCGTAGTACACTACCCATTGATGGTAGCACATTGTACACTGCTGGTAGTACATTGTACACTACCCACTGATGGTAGTACATTGTACACTGATGGTAGTACATTGTACACTATCCACCGATGATAGTACATTGTACACTACCCACTGATGGTAGTACATTGTACACTGCTGGTAATACATTGTTAACTGCCATGTAAGCTGCAAACTGCCTCCTGTCAGCAATACACTGCTAAGTGCCCACATGACTTCACCCACATGACTTGAACTCCCTTATTTGTGGACCATAGTATTCTAATGATTCATTATGCATTACATATCTAGATCCTAGAGATCATATTTGAAACTTATCTCAATGTTATATCTGACGTAGTTTTGTTGCAATTATTTCATTGAATATGTTCAGTCAAGTAATTCGACACAGGAATGTGTATAATGATTTACATTGCTACTGCTTTTTCAAGACGAATCGGCTGATCATAAGCCATTATATTCAATTCACAAAGAAATATAATCTTGGCACATAATTATTTGCATTCACGTATAATTATGTAACTTTAAGGACATGATCGAGACGTAGTACGTAGTTTTCATCTTTATGTCGGGATGGTGCGACATGGCGTAGAATCAACCTGGGATGATGGTACGTCATGAAGATCCTAGACAAGGATAGATGCCTACGGTTTCCGCTGCTGAGGGATGATAGATCTGGTGGATGTGGCCCTAAAGACCGCCGGTCAGAATGTATGTTATGTCTCACCTGCTGCTTGAAGGAAGAACCTCTCCGTGATGTATCTACAATATATGCAACGTAGGTGTCATAGAAATACAGTCGCCCGTATGCATCGGCTGTGGCGACTTGGGACAAACAATCAGGATTGATGTCAGTGTACAGTCTCGTAGCCACACTGAGGAAAATGAGACATTCGCCTTGGTTAGAATTTGGTAAGTAACGACATATATATTTGAAAACTGATACAACTACCTTCAGAATGCATATACAAGCATACACACACATAATCCGCCTCGGTTATTTTTAGATTCAGGCTACGGCACTGAATGAAAAGCAACATAATCAAGAGTGGCTCTAGCCACGAGTGATAACCGAGCTTTCCATGTTCACGATATTTAAATATCATGCGCACAGGAAATTATATTTGTTTAGTACTAGGGTTCAAAGTCATTAACACTTAACATGCTGTATAAATTGGACGGAATGTGCAAACAAATATGTTGTTTGATATTCAGCCAAGTGTTTTAGCTTTAGCAAATAGGATAGAGCCTGATGAGACTGCACATTGCGTTATGCGCCGTCTGATCTGGCTATATGCTGTTCACAAAAGCGACGTTAGTTTTGATTAGCAGGTTAATGGTTAATTGGTTATAATAACCATTAAGTGCTCTCCACTATATATATCATATACCGTTAAGTGCTCTCCACTATATATATCATATAATAACCGTTAAGTGCTCTCCACTATATATATCATATAATAACCGTTAAGTGCTCTCCACTATATATATCATATAATAAATACATAGGTGAAGATTATTAGTAATAATGAAGGTACACTGTTGGTGTTTTTTCTATTATTTTATTTTGTTTGTGCAACGTGCATAATTGCT
The DNA here is from genome assembly GCA_014843695.1 of Archivesica marissinica. NCBI lineage: Eukaryota > Metazoa > Mollusca > Bivalvia > Venerida > Vesicomyidae > Archivesica > Archivesica marissinica. Next base: position 60,254,054 of record CM026392.1, read on the forward strand.
AAATAACGACCTTGGCAATTGTCAATGTCATTTATTCATGATCAATGTGACTTTAAAGTGACATTACATCGCAAAATGCCAAACAATGCATTGTTCACGTATAAATACATTGCTATTAGAAATTCTTCCGAATACATTCGAACACAAATATTGATTGTGTTTGTGGTCTACAAACTTTCAAACGTGAATGCAGGATTTCATATACCTGTCATCCACGTTCCTGAACTGACATTTCTTTGTCATTTTAGTCAATACTAAACGTTTGATACTGTCGCTTAGAGATAATAAATTTAACTAAGATTAGTCTACAAATAAATATGCATAGGCACAACTGTGAGAAATAACGGTAAATCTGTACCATACATCTCTTTATTCGGGATTACACAGGTTGTATTATGCATGTATGTAGACCCTGTTTACATTATTGTGTTATGTCAACAAACCGCGAATACGACGCTTGTTTATTAGTTGAAATACTCAGTTTTTGAAGCAAATATTTGGAAACAAATATCATATAATAGGAAATTGCATTCTGTATAAATTTGCGCTTTCACTGATGTAGTGTCGCTTTAACGTTTGTTTGAGATATGTACTCGATTTGTCAGTGTGCATGCAGTAACACATTAATATGAAATCGTTCTGATAATAAGCCGGGAGTATGATGGTCTATGATTGCATACTATAATGTTATCTATTCAATCTATGATGAGCGTTGGTAGGACCCTTTGTGACAATTGTAATATGAAGGGGTACACATAATGAACTCAGTGGGTTGAATGTGCTTTGGGTAATGCACGAATGAAGATGATTAGATAGTAATTGCTCAACAGCAAAATCTTCCAATCTTCCGTAATTCGATATTGCGTTATTTCAATTGACTAACAGTGCCCAAGATTAAACACATTTCAATAGTTCTATTTGGTATTTGTCGCATAAGCTATTACATAGCAAGTATTAGGTTTACCACTCTACTTGAATAATGTTGAAAGTTCTTCTTCCAACAATGTGCAGAGCCCACCACTCTGGAACAGTTTCGAATATCGGGACATTAGCAATGTTATGGTGAGGCGCGAAGATGTACAGGTTAACAATAAAACGTTCTACAGTGCCACATTGTGGTGTCTAGTACATACTGTATTCCATGCCACATTGTGGTGTTTAGTGCATGCTGTACTGTATGCCACACTGTGGTGTCTAGTGCATGAAATAATCCACGCACAATGTGGTGAATAGTGCACGAAATACTCCATGCCATACTGTGGTGTCTAGTGCATGAAATAATCCATGCCACATTGTGGTGTCTAGTGCATGAAATACTACATGTCACACTGTGGTGTCTAGTGCATGAACTACTCCATGCCATACTGTGGTGTCTAGTGCATGATGTACTCCATGCCACATTGTGGTGTCTAGTGCATGAACTACTCCATACCACACTGATGCCTAGTGGATGAATACTCCATGCCACACTGTGGTATCTATTGCATGCTGTACTCCATGCCACTATGTGGTGTCTAGTGCATGAACTACTCCATGCCACACTGTGGTGTCTAGTGCATGAATACTCCATGCCACACTGTGGTGTCTAGTGCATGAACTACTACATGCCACACTGTGGTTTCTAGTGCATGAACTACACAATACCACACTGTGGTGTCTAGTGCATGAACTACTCCATGCCACACTGGTGTCTAGTGCATGAACTACTCCATGCCACACTGGTGTCTAGTGCATGAACTACTCCATGCCACACTGGTGTCTAGTGCATGCTGTACTCCATGCCACACTGTGGTGTCTAGTGCATGAACTACTCCATGCCACACTGTGGTGTCTAGTGCATGAACTACTCCATGCCACACTGTGGTGTCTAGTGCATGAAATACTCCATGCCACACTGTGGTGTCTAGTGCATGAAATACTCCATGCCACACTGTGGTGTCTAGTGCATGATGTACTCCATGCCACACTGTGGTGTCTAGTGCATGAACTACTCCATACCACACTGGTGTCTAGTGCATGCTGTACTCCATGCCACACTGTGGTGTCTAGTGCATGATCTACTCCATACCACACTGTGATGTCTAGTGCATGAACTACTCCATGCCACACTGTTGTGTCTAGTGCATGAACTACTCCATGCCACACTGTGGTGTCTAGTGCATGAACTACTCCATGCCACACTGTGGTGTCTAGTGCATGAACTACTCCATGCCACATTGTGGTGTCTAGTGCATGAAATACTCCATGCCACATTGATTGTGGTGTCTAGTGCATGAACTACTACATGGCACACTGTGGTGTCTAGTGCATCAAATACACCATGCCACATTGTGGTGTCTAGTGCATGAACTACACCATGCCACATTGTGGTGTCTAGTGCATGAACTACTCCATGCCAAACTGTGGTGGCTAGTGCATGAACTACTCCAAGCCAAACTGTGGTGGCTAGTGCATGAAATACTCCAAGCCACACTGTGCTGTCTAGTACATGAAATACTCCATGCCACACTGTGGTGTCTAGTGCATGAAATACTCCATGCCACACTGTGGTGTCTAGTGCATGAAATACTCCATGCCACATTGTGGTGTCTAGTGCATGAAATACTCCATGCCACACTGTGGTGACTAGTGCATGAAGTACTCCATGCCACACTGTGGTGTCTAGTGCATGAAGTACTCCATGCCACACTGTGGTGTCTAGTGCATGAAATACTCCATGCCATACTGTGGTGTCTAGTGCATGAAATACTCCATGCCACACTGTGGTGTCTAGTGCATGAAATACTCCATGCCACATTGTGGTGTCTAGTGCATGAAATACTCCATGTCATACTGTGGTGTCTAGTGCATGAAATACTCCATGTCTTACCGAGGTGTCTAGTGCATGGACTACTCCATGCCACACTGGTGTCTAGGGCATGGACTACTCCTTACCACACTGTCGTGTCTAGTGCATGAAATACTCCATGCCACACTGGGGTGTCTAGTGCATGCTGTACTCCATGCCACACTGGTGTCTAGTGCATGAATACTCCATGCCACACTGGTTTCTAGTGCATGAACTACTCCATGCCACACTGATGTCTAGTGCATGAACTACTCCATGCCACACTGCTGTGTCTAGTGCATGAAATACTCCATGCCACACTGTGATGTCTAGTGTATGCTGTACTCCATGCCACACTGGTGTATAGTGCATGCTGTACTCCATACCACACGGTGGTGTCTATTGCATGCTGTACTCCATGCCACACCGTGGTGTCTATTGCATGCTGTACTCCATACCAAACTGATGTCTAGTGCATGCTGTACTCCATACCACACTGTGGTGTATAGTGTATGCTGTACTCCATGCCACACTGTGGTGTCTAGTGTATGATGTACTCCATGCCACACTGTGGTGTCTAGTGCATGAACTACTCCATACCACACGGTGGTGTATAGTGTATGCTGTACTCCATGCCATACTGTGGTGTCTAGTGTATGCTGTATTCCATGCCACACTGAGGTGTCTAGTGCATGCTGTACTCCATGACACACTGTGGTGTCTAGTGCATGCTGTACTCCATGCCACACTGTGGTGTCTAGTGTATGATGTACTCCATGTCACACTGTGGTGTCTAGTGTATGCTGTACTACATGCCACACTGTGGTGTCTAGTGCATGCGGTAACAATTAATTATATAAAAGTCATTATCCGATTTTAAATATTGTTGCATGTTTGCAAAGCTGGGATCATACCCTTTAATTTTAAATAGTGTTGCATGTTGCAAAGCTGGGATCATACCCTTTAATTTTAAATATTGTTGCATGTTTGCAAAGCTGGGATCATACCCTTTAATTCTAAATATTGTTGCATGTTTGCAAAGCTGGGATCATACCCTTTAATTCTAATTATTGTTGTATGTTTGCAAAGCTGGGATCATACCCTTTAATTCTAATTATTGTTGCATGTTTGCAAAGCTGGGATCATACCCTTTAATTCTAAATATTGTTGCATGTTTGCAAAGCTGGGATCATACCCTTTAATTCTAAATATTGTTGCATGTTTGCAAGCTGGGATCATACTCTTTAATTCTAAATATTGTTGTACGTTTGCCAAGCTGGGATCATACCCTTTAATTATAAATAATGTTGCATGTTTGCCAAGCTGGGATCATACCCTTTAATTAAAACAATGTATACGGATTATTATGCCATTGATATTACCTGTATGGCATACAATATAATATGCTAATGTTAGGATTCCTTCGATTTATAGTATTGATGAAATGTTCGTGACATCGTTTGTTCGTAAGGTCATATTGGAATCGGCAATGCGAATTTACAAATTTAATTATTTTAATACTCGATAAGATAACACTCGATCAAGAAATACACAATTTTATTACGTACTAGCATGATATCTACTAAAATATATATGTGGATAGAATAGGCCGCTCAAGACAATACCGGATACCCGTGAATGTCCGTGTAAATCATGTCGACCGAAAGGAAAACGGATGTTATATGCTATTTGATTATAAGATCTCACTTATTAATCTATTACTTTTCGAGATGTACCACGTTATTTACGGTGCGAGCCACACACCGTGGCTGTGCGCAACATACCGACCCAACTGTACATCGATCAACAATCAGATCCCGATCCCATCCACACCGGATACCACGTGCGTGAATGAGACCGCAATCCGAAGCCGATTGAATATACAGCATGGAAAGCATCACACCGAACCACCAACCGTGGCCGTATCATACCAACTTACTTTGCCACACGCCGTGGCAGTGAGTACACAACCAACTTACTTTGCCACACGCCGTGGCAGTGAGTACACAACCAACTTACTTTGCCACACGCCGTGGTAGTGAGTACACAACCAACTTACTTTGCCACACGCCGTGGCAGTGAGTACACAACCAACTTACTTTACCACACGCCGTGGCAGTGAGTACACAACCAACTTACTTTGCCACACGCCGTGGCAGTGAGTACACAACCAACTTACTCTGCCACAAGCCGTGACAGTACACAACCAACTTATTCTGCCACAAGCCGTGGCAGTGCGTGAATCAACTTCGGTCCAAAAGTATCACGCAACTATACTACAGCGTATAGCAATATAAGCAATTTATTTATTTAATGGATATCTTGACGATATCTTATTTACCGACGCCTCAACCTAATAAGGTCATGTGGCGTCGAAAACATTTGTAAAAATAAAAATTGTTTAAAAACGTGATCTATGTTAAAAGGTTACATTTTAAATAATATATATACTCGATAATCACAATAAGTTGCATTATAATCTATTTATAAGGTGAGTTTATTTTAAAAAACCTAATATTGTACTTGGCAGTACGATCGCATATTTCGTGTAATCTATTTGTAGTAAAGTAACTTGCTTCTTGTAAGTGAGGTCGGCACAGTGGAGCAAAAAGTGCTTCACTGTGAATATCTAATCACAAGGAATACATATGGGTTGTTCTTCTGCATTTAAAATATAAGAATGTGTAATCCAAGTGTGTCCAATACGACACCGAGTCAAACGAACTTGTTCTTTTCGGTTTAGTACGATATGTACTTGAAAATATGGGTTTAATTTCATGTAATTTATTTCCAACTTGTTTGTCCCAATTTATTTGACATTTACTATCGACATATTTCCTAATATTGGATTTTAAATCCGTATGCGGTATTTTAGAGTTTGTTATTGGCAAGTCTAAAGCAGACTTTGCTAGAAAATCAGCTTCATCATTTCCTCGTAGGTTTATATGACTGGGAATCCAACAAAAAACAACAGTTTTTGAGGAGCTAATAGATATGTATCTTTTAAAGATTTGTTGAATTAGGGGGTTGGAATGGTTTGGTTGTTTGAGAGATGTTAAAACCGACAAAGAGTCGGAAAATATAATAAATTTGTCTTTTTCGTTAACAGTTATAAGGGAAAGAGCTAGGTCGATAGCTTGTGTTTCTGCAGAGAAAATTGAACTGTCATCAGGTAATCTTACAGTACTTGATTTAGTATGGTTAACTGCTGCACATGCAACCTTTTCAAGTCTTTTTGAGCCATCTGTGTAGATGGATATATAATCTTTATATTTAGATTTTATTTCTAAAAATTTTGTTTTAAAAATATCTGGACTAGTTTCACTTTTCTTAGTCTCATACAAATGAAGATCTAAAATAATGTTTGGGGTAGTCAAAGTCCACGGTTCTTTATTTAACAACTTGTTTTCTTGTATAATTGTTGTATCTATTTTTGCTTCTACTAATAATGGTTTAATACGGAGACCTAGTGGTTTTATGGCGGATGGAGAGTTTCCGTAAACTATTTTGTTTTTAGGCTCGAAAACGCAATTGAATGCAGGATTTTTGGGATTTGCAGCTAGTTTGGTTGTATATTGTAACGGGAGTTTCTCTCTCCGTATGTATAAAGAGGGTTCATTTGTTTCAGCATATAAGCTTTCTACGGGAGATGTGCGAAAAGCTCCTAGAGCCAGTCGTAGACCTTGATGATGTATTGTATCTAACTTTTTCAAGTAGGATTTTCTCGTCGATCCATACACAATGGATCCGTAATCCAGTTTGGAACGGATAAGTGATCTGTATAGATTTATAAGAACTGGACAATCGCTTCCCCAATTTGTATTGGAGAGCACCTTCAAAATATTTAGAGCTTTTAGACATTTCGTCCGTAGATAATTTATATGAGGTATGACTGTTAATTTTTTGTCAAATATAAGTCCTAGGAATTTTACTTCTTCTACTACAGGAATTTGTGAACCGTAAATTGTTAAATTTGGATCTGGATGTAATCCTCTCAATTGACAGAAATGTACGCATTGAGTTTTAATTTTAGAGAATTTGAAACCATTTTCGTTTGCCCAATCTTCAAGTTTATTTAGACATTGTTGGAGTTTTTGTTCAATGGTTTCCATATTTTTAGATTTGTAGAACATTACAAAATCATCTACATATAAGGAGCAATCTGTTTCGTTTAAACATTTCACAATGCTATTAATTTTAATATTAAAAAGTGTTGGGGATAAAATACTACTTTGAGGCACCCCTTGCTCTTGTTTGTATGTATCGGAGAGCGTTGAGCCAATTCTTACTTTAAAATTTCTATTTGATAAAAAATTGGCAATAAAATTTGGCAAGTGGCCTTTCAGACCAAAATCGTGTAAATCTTTGAGAATACCATATTTCCATGTGGTATCATATGCCTTTTCTAAATCGAAAAAAACTGCTACCAAATGTTCTTTTTTGATGAAGGCATTACGAATATAAGTTTCTAGTCTTACTAGATGGTCAGTTGTACATTTATTTTTCCGAAAACCCGTTTGGTAACTCGTAATCAAACTGTTTGATTCCAAGAACCAAACAAGTCTATCGTTAATCATTCTCTCCATGGTTTTACATAGACAACTAGTTAGTGCGATGGGACGATAATTTGTGGGATTTGTATGATCTTTTCCTGGTTTGGGAATAGGAATGATTATGGCTTCACTCCATTCTTTGGGAAAGTTCTCACTTAAGTTCTCACTTTCCCACGTCATATTAAAAATATCTAAAAGAGTTTTCATTGCATTATTTGGTAAATGTTTTATAATTTGATAATGGATTTGATCTGGACCTGTGGCCGTTTCTTTTGTTCTTTGTAGAGCAGTTTCGAGTTCTGACATATTGAATGGTAGATTATATTTTTCTTCATTTCTAGAATGAAAATCAATTTTTTCTTTCTCTTTCTCAGTTTTAAATTTCTGAAACTTCTCATTATAGTTTAATGTTGAAAAGTTGTTTTGAAAGTTTTCACCTAAAACATTGGATATGTCTTTTTTGGTTAAATGGGTTCTATTATTAGATGTATTTAGATGAACAATTTTTGAGCTTTTCCTCTTGCCATTTATTTTTGCTACCATATTCCAAACCCTTTTCATTGATGTATTAGAGTTTATAGTAGATACATATTTTTGCCATGAAGTGCGTTTTGCATTTTTTATAGTTCTTCGAGCTTTTGCTCGTGTAATTTGTGTGTTTAAGAGATTTGCTTTTGTGGGAGTTTTATTAAATTTACGCAATGCATTCTTTCGTTTATTTATAACATTTTTACAATCGTCATTCAACCATGGTCTAATTCTTTTAGAAGATGTAGAGGATTTCGGAATGCATTCCGTTGAAATTTTTAAAAGTGAATTCGAAAACGAGGTGATTTGATCCTCGTTCCCAATCTTTTCCAATATCAAATGTTCTCTGCATACAATTTGGAATTTTTCCCAATTAGCTTTTTGTAGATTCCATTGTGGGTAAAATTCATCTTTTGATTTGTTTATTTCTGTGATTACGATTGGGAAGTGGTCACTTCCATGTAGGTCATCATGTACGGACCATTCAAAATCTAAGAAAATGTTTGGATGACATATACATAAATCTAAAGCAGAAAAATGTCCTGTGGCAGGATGAAGGTATGTCGATTTGTTATCATTTAATAGACAAAGATCATTTTCAGTTATAAAGTCTTCTATTATTTTTCCTTTATTATTGATATTTGTACATCCCCATAGTTTACTATGTCCATTGAAAATCTCCAACTAACATAAAAGGGTGAGGTAATTGTTCAACAAGATTCTCTAAATCATTTTGTTTTAATGGCGAGTTTGGAGGTATATAAATGGAACAAATTGTAAATGTTTTTGAAAGTGTAACCTTGGCAGCAATGGCCTGTAAATTTGTAGTCAAGTCTATTTTACTATGTGGAACAGTCTTGTTTATGAGAATGGATGATCCACCAGATGCCTTTTGACAATCATTATTTATAAAATTAAACATGATAAAATCTTTAAAATATATATTGTCAGTCGATTTTAGGAAAGTTTCTTGCAAACAAAGGATATTTGGTGAAAGCAGAGATATAAGTATTAAAATCTCATTATATTTTGCTTTTAGTCCCCGACAGTTCCATTGTATTATTGTATTATTCTTATCCATTATTTACGGAGAGAAGATTAAAAAATGGTACATAAAAAGATTACATTTTAGTGTTTGGAGGTGGATCTGGTACCAGCTCCATGTCTTCATGTTCTAATGAAGAGAATTTATTCGATTGTTTTATGGGATCCACTGATCCCTTCGGTGGTCTATCTGAGTTTTGTTTCAGGTTGCTAGGTCCATTTGGTTTATTTGGTTTTTTTGTTGGTTCGTTTTACTCTGTGACGAGTTTGATTTAATAACAGATGTTGATCGGGATTTACGAGATGTTGATTGGGATGAGGATTGAGAAGATAAGTGAGTTTTTGTTTTGTCATTGGAACTGTTTTTGGCTTCGGATTTTTCGGTAATAATTTCAGTAATAATTTCAGTTTGAGTGTATGCATTTTTCATTATTGGCTTATTTATTGCTGATTGAACTATTTTAGAGTACGATATATCTGGTTTATTTTCCTGAATTTTCCTTGCTTCGAAGTAAGAGATATTTTGTGAGCACTTTATTTTCATGATTTCTTTTTCTTTTATCCAAGTTTCGCATTTGTTCGATTTTGAGATGTGATCTTTTTTACAGTTTACGCATTTTGATTGATTGGGGCAATCTGCGGTAAGGTGATCGTTTTCACCCATACCACAATTTTCACAAATGGAGTATTTTGTAATTTTACAGTTGTCTTCATGGTGGCCAAATTTTTGGCAGTTGAAACATCGAAGTGGATTTGGTATATATAATTCGACATTTATATTTCTATAAAAGATTTTCAGAGTTGGTGGAATAACTGTGTTGTTGAAGGTTAATAAAATTGTATTAGTTTCAAAAAATTGGCCGTCTTTTTTGTACATGAATCTTTTAGCTTGAGTGACGCCTTGTGGAGTTAAATTTTTAACAATATCTTCGTTCGAGACTCCTTTTAAAATGTGATCTTTGATTAGACCTTTGGAACTGTTTAGAGATCTGTGTTCCGTTATAGTAACATCAATGTCGTATATTTGTTTTATTTTTAAAATATTTTCAGTTTGTGATCTGGATTTAGTTTCAAAAAGTAACGTTTGGTTTCTTAGTTTTTTTACAGATTTTGGTGATCCAATTAAACTTTCCAATGATTTTTCGATAACAAATGGAGATAGTGAGCCAATTTTTTTTTCATGCATTTCTGATTCAATAATGAAGAATTTTGGATACGCTTTAAGTGGTATTTCTGATTCGTCTGATGGTCGTGGTCGGTTTAGGGAATTTTGGGAAGCCATGGTTATTGTTTTGATGTTCAACAGAAGAGGGCACCACCCGCCTCGGAGTCCTACCAGGGAACGCAGTTTAGAGGTGGGATTCCTACCTCTAGCGTTAATGCTACTCTTCTGTCATACTCTACTGATAGTAGAGGAAACTGTGATCCTGCCAGTAACTGGACAGTCACACAGATCCCCTATTTATCCATCGATTAACCCGTTAAGCCGCAGCTCATAAGAATCTACTTTAAGAAAGGAAAAAAGGTAGTCAACACACTGTTTGTATCTGACGATACATATATAGTAAGAAAGATAGGCAGATAAGTTTTTCGATTCCAGAGCAAGGCACGACTAGCCGATTGTCTAGGCCCGGGCCCAACCCAGACGCCACGTCTATCCGAAGCCAGGGTCGAGGTAGTGTGTTAGGAGCTGGAGATCCCTGAGCCCCCTCAACTACCAGAATCCCTATTTCCGGTTTACGGGTCGCCACCTACGGCAAACTGGTGGCGTCTGTTTTATCAGGGGATTTCACCCCAACCATCACAGACGTAAAATGATCTATATATTGTATCCCTACAGACAAGGGGTTAATCGATTTGTTTCAAAATGTTTCGTAAGCTAGGTGAAGGCCTAAACATACTACTAGTTAGATGATACATTGGAGTACGGTTAGATGATACATTGGAGTTCTGAACTATTTGGAAGATGTTACGTGGATATTCCATGTGAAAAATATTTCAAATAATCAAACAGTGGGATAAAATTTGTTCCCAATTTTGTATAAATTGTGCATAGTGATACGAGAATAGAAAATGTGAAACGTACACAACACAAATGGTGATAAATACAGATGAATGTTACAATCTTCGTCCCGTGCGCTACCCACAGGCACAAATGGTAAACAAATGAGCATGTTAATGTATGATATAGCAAGGATAGAGAGAAAAGACATACATGCAGGGTTTGGGAAGGGACAAATATTTACCTAAAGAGATTTAATTTATTTAAAATCATTTATTTATATTTTTGTTAAACCTAGTTTGTTTTGTTCGTTCGTTTTGTTCATTTGTTTTTGTTTAGTTTTATTGTTCGCGTGTTTGAAATCCTAACAGTATAGTATTACGATATTTTAAACATAAGTTTAATAAATTAGAAAGTTTTGTTTTGTATTTAATTTCTCAGTTTTAATGGTTATATTTTTATATTTTCTAACGCGTTTTACATTTCAGTTCTGTGGTATATTTATTTTTCAAGACTTTATTTAGTTTTAGGAGATGTATTTGAATTTAAATTTTAGAATATGTTTTTGGTGGAACGCGGTCGGCTGGTTTCGTGGGAGTTTTACCCAACCTGCACACCAGCCAGGCAGCAGTGAATTTCTTTTGCCCCCAGCCGCTGGGGCGGGCAATATAAGCAAAGCAAACACAACGCAGGAATTGCCATTAGAGGAGGGCAACACCTATTACTACCCAGCGGACACACTCATTGATCAACCGTATGATACATTTCCGTAGTACATCATAAAATCTCAACCAATTTAGATTCCCTATCAGAGGTCCCTCATTCCCAAGTTGGATTGATTCCCAGAAACGAGAAGAGGAGTCCTGATCGGTTAAACACATTTAAACTACATTAATTATTTAATGTTATAAGAAGAAACCTATGAAGGATCCGTTTGCCTCTCGGTCGACAGAACTTTAGTTAGAGCGACAATATTTATAGTTATGAAGTTACCAACAAATACACTTAAAGTTTACATATTATCATGTACACCAAGTAATGTCAATATAGTCTGGAGAGCATCATGGATGCAACCATGTAGCGCTAAAACTGGGAAGTCATCAACGCACGCGCAAATACCAGTCAGTACACCAAGGCTTACACTTAAAACGCATCACTATCCCAAATTTACGTGCATAATAACTGCGGAATCACCAAACCAAATGTTCCCTGTTCTCCTACATCCTAACACCGTGGTTGACGAAAGTTCGCAGACGGAATCATCCTAACACCAATGACTGTCGACTGAGTTTGTTGTTTATTTTGTCGTCGTGGTAACATCTCCAGTGTACTGTATAGTGTATAACCCTCGTGCTCTCCAAGTAACGAAACTATCAATACCATGTCAACATACGTTACGCCAAAACATCCTGTAAAATATATATACTCCACAGCAGTTACCAGTTCTAACATGTCATGAAACAAATATGCTATTGTTTATTGAACTATATGGATACATTATTAAACCTGTAACCAATGATATAACACATGTGATCATTTGGCTCCTCTGGTTATACATACATGAACTGTTTTCGCTTAATAACCACACACCATGGGTTCACATGTAGCACTGTTAACAAGAGTAATTATTTAAAATACAATCAACAGTTCTAGTAAATACCATCTTAATATGGTAATATCTGATATATTAAACCATATAAAAGAGGCAAACATAAAAAACATAACACTGGTCAACATATAATGGGGTGTGGCGGGCGGGATAACAAATACAGTCCCGATTGTCGGAGAATATCTAAGCACGTGACATTAGCACGATTTTTTCCAACTATATACCCCCGGTTGGTACCCGACTTTGATAACTTCGTACTGCTATACTAACAGAAACCAATAAAATCGTTCGACTATGACTAATGTAATTTGAACAAAGCCGGTGCGTAGCCAACCACATTTCTGAAGGGTATCTCGAAAAATAACTGAAATTATTTAAATTCTGAAATAATTTTGGATTATTTTAATACTCGATAAGATGACAACACTCGATCAAGAAATACACAATTTTATTACGTACTAGCATGATATCTATGATATCTACTAAAATATATATGTGGATAGAATAGGCCGCTCAAGACAATACCGGATACCCGTGAATGTCCGTGTAAATCATGTCGACCGAAAGGAAAACGGATGTTATATGCTATTTGATTATAAGATCTCACTATATGCTATTTGATTATAAGATCTCACTTATTAATCTATTACTTTTCGAGATGTACCACGTTATTTACGGTGCGAGCCACACCGTGACTGTGCGTAACATACCGACCCAACTGTACATCGATCAACAATCAGATCCCGATCCCATCCACACCGGATACCACGTGAGTGAATGAGACCGCAATCCGAAGCCGATCGAATATACAGCATGGAAAGCATCACACCGATGCAACAACACCGAACCACCAACCGTGGCCGTATCATACCAACTTACTTTGCCACACGCCGTGGCAGTGAGTACACAACCAACTTACTTTGCCGCACGCCGTGGTAGTGAGTACACAACCAACTTACTTTGCCACACGCCGTGGTAGTGAGTACACAACCAACTTACTTTGCCACACGCCGTGGCAGTGAGTACACAACCAACTTACTTTGCCACACGCCGTGGCAGTGAGTACACAACCAACTTACTTTGCCACACACCGTGGCAGTGAGTACACAACCAACTTACTTTGCCGCACGTCGTGGTAGTGAGTACACAACCAACTTACTTTGCCACACGCCGTAGCAGTGAGTACACAACCAACTTACTTTGCCACACGCCGTGGCAGTGAGTACACAACCAACTTACTCTGCCACAAGCCGTGACAGTACACAACCAACTTATTCTGCCACAAGCCGTGGCAGTGCGTGAATCCACTTCGGTCCAAAAGTATCACGCAACTATACTACAGCGTATAGCAATATAAGCAAAGCAAACACAACGCAGGAATTGCCATTAGAGGGCAAAACCTATTACTACCCAGCGGACACACTCATTGATCAACCGTATGATACCTTTCCGTAGTACATCGTAAAATCTCAACCAATTTAGATTCCCCATCAGAGGTCCCTCATTCCCAAGTTGGATTGATTCCCAGAAACGAGAAGAGGAGCCCTGATCGGTTAAACACATTTAAAACTACATTAATTATTTAATGTAATAAGAAGAAACCTATGAAGGATCCGTTTGCCTCTCGGTCGACTGAATTTTTTCCGGCCACAATAAATTTCTAAATTTATACCCACAAAATTCCTAAAAGAACAATCTTAATTATTTAACATGATATCCCTAATATAGTGGAGATAGAACTCGATCCCGATCCCAGCCCCACCTCATTAAGATGAATTCCGTCATGACGGAAGAAACCAGTTTTTTTTTTAAATGAAAAAACCCAATATATTCCGTGGTCACACACGCCGTCGTCTATGCACACACACGCGACGCCACATGCCGTCGTCTATACACACACACACCTGACACTACGTTATCTATATACACACACGACACTACACTCGAGTTATCTGTATACACACACACGACACTACACTCGAGTTATCTGTATACACACACACGACACTACACTCGAGTTATCTGTATACACACACACGACACTAAACTCAAGTTATCTATATACACACACACGACACTACACTCAAGTTATCTATATACACACACACGACACTACACTCAGTTATCTATATACACACACACGACACTACACTCAAGTTATCTATATACACACACACACACGACACTACACTCAAGTTATCTATAACACACACACACACACGACACTACACTCAAGTTATCTATACACACACACACACACGACACTAAACTCAAGTTATCTATATACACACACACGACACTAAACTCAAGTTATCTATATACACACACACGACACTACACTCAAGTTATCTATAACACACGACACTACACTCAAGTTATCTATATACACACACACACGACACTACACTCAAGTTATCTATACACACACACACACGACACTACACTCAAGTTATCTATACACACACACACACGACATACACTCAAGTTATCTATAACCACACACACACGACACTACACTCAAGTATCTATACACACACCACACACACGACACTACACTCAAGTTATCTATATACACACACGACACTACACTCAAGTTATTTATACACACACACGACACTACACTCAAGTTATCTATATACACACACACGACACTACACTCAAGTTATCTATATACACACACACACACGACACTACACACAAGTTATCTATCACACACACACACACGACACTACACTCAAGTTATCTATATACACACACACGACACTACACTCAAGTTATCTATACACACACACGACACTACACTCAAGTTATTATAACACACCACGACACTACACTCAAGTTATCTATATACACACACACGACCTACATCAAGTTCTATAACACACGACACTACACTCAAGTTATCTATATACACACACGACACTACACTCAAGTTATCTATATACACACACGACACTACACTCAAGTTATCTATATACACACACGACACTACACTCAAGTTATCTATATACACACACGACACTACACTCAAGTTATCTATATACACACACGACACTACACTCAAGTTATCTATATACACACACGACACTACACTCAGTTATCTATGTACACACACGACACTACTCATTTATCCGTACACACGGCACTATACACATTTATCCGTACACACAAGGCACTACACTCAGTTTTCCGTACACACACGGCACTACACTCAGTTATCCGTACACACACGGCACTACACTCAGTTATCCGTACACACACTGCACTACACTCAGCTATCCGTACACACAAGGCACTACTCAGTTATCCGTACACACACACACACACGGCACTACACTCAGTTATCCGTACACACAAGGCACTACACTCAGTTATCCGTACACACAGGCACTACACTCAGTTATCCGTACACACAAGGCACTACACTCAGTTATCCGTACACACACGGCACTACACTCAGTTATCCGTACACACACGGCACTACACTCAGTTATCCGTACACACACGGCACTACACTCAGTTATCCGTACACACACGGCACTACACTCAGTTATCCGTACACACAAGGCACTACACTCAGTTATCCGTACACACAAGGCACTACACTCAGTTATCCGTACACACAAGGCACTACACTCAGTTATCCGTACACACACGGCACTACACTCAGTTATCCGTACACACACGGCACTACACTCAGTTATCCGTACACACACGGCACTACACTCAGTTATCCGTACACACACGGCACTACACACAGTTATCCGTACACACAAGGCACTACACTCAGCTACCTGTACGCACATGACACTACACTCAGCTATCTGTACGCACATGACACTACACTCAGCTATCTGTACGCACATGACACTACACTCAGCTATCTGTACGCACATGACACTACACTCAGTTATCTGTACGCACATGACACTACACTCAGTTATATGTACGCACATGACACTACACTTCTGTACGCACATGACACTACACTCAGTTATTTGTACGCACATGACGATACATTCAGTTATCTGTACACACATGACCATACATGCAGTTATCTGTACACACATGACGATACATGCAGTTATCTGTACACACATGACCATACATGCAGTTATCTGTACACACATGACGATACATTTAGTTATCTGTACACACATGACCATACATGCAGTTATCTGTACACACCTGACGATACATTCAGTTATCTGTACACACATGACCATACATGCAGTTATCTGTACACACATGACGATACATTCAGTTATCTGTACACACATGACCATACATGCAGTTATCTGTACACACATGACCATACATGCAGTTATCTGTACACACATGACCATACATGCAGTTATCTGTACACACATGATACATTCAGTTATCTGTACACACATGACCATACATTCAGCTATCTGTACACACATGACGATACATTCAGCTATCTGTACACACATGACGATACATTTAGTTATCTGTACACACATGACGATGCATTCAGTTATCTGTACACACATGACGATGCATTCAGTTATCTGTACACACATGACGATACATTCAGTTATCTGTACACACATGACGATACATTCAGTTATCTGTACACACATGACGATACATTTAGTTATCTGTACACACATGACGATGCATTCAGTTATCTGTACACACATGACGATACATTCATACATACATGACAATACATTCATACATGACAATACATTCATACATACATGACAATACATTCAGTTCTCTATACACACACGACGATACATTCAGTTCCCTGTACACACGACGATACATTCAGTTCTCTGTACACACGACGATACGTTCAGTTCTCTGTACACACGACGATACGTTCAGTTCCCTGTACACACGACGATACATTCAGTTCTCTGTACACACGACGATACGTTCAGTTATCTGTACACACATGACGATACATTCAGTTCTATGTACGCACATGATAATACATTCAGTTCTGTATATACACATGACAATACATTCAGTTATCGTAAGACGTCACTACACTATAATTAATACTGAGATGTATATGACGTAATTAACTGATGTGACTAGTAGTATATGACGTAATTAACTGATGTGACTAGTAGTATATGACGTAATTAACTGATGTGACTAGTAGTATATGACGTAATTAACTGATGTGACTAGTAGTATATGACGTAATTAACTGATGTGACTAGTAGTATATGACGTAATTAACTGATGTGACTAGTAGTATATGACGTAATTAACTGATGTGACTAGTAAACTTGCCATGTTAAGATTAGCATGTCAAACAGTGATGTGGCCCAGTGTATTGCATTGGAAAGCCGTGTAAACATTTAACAAAAAAGACGCATCCGCCTTGTTGTAAAACTGTACATAACTTTATAAAGCCGTAATATTTACCGGAGTTTTCGCTAAACAGAGAATATTTTCCCCACGTGACTATTATATTATTAAACTTGTCACCATGTGGTTATTGAAGTTGCCCCTACCTCAAAAACTTGAACGGGGGTCCCTGCCACGGAAGGGGATCCTAGCCCCTGTCCTAGTAGCTCTAAACGTGCTAGAGTTATTATTGGTACAGTTCACCGATGAATGAGGGCCCGAGCACGTGGAACAAATGTGAAAATCTACAATTCGGCCAAGTGCAATTACCCTTGTTAAATTCGTTACACGTGTAACTAAGAGGATTAGATTGATTTCTATCATTAAACCAATTGGTCCCTTGAGTTGGCCCGAGTTGAATACCGCGCCACCATAAATCATTCTATATTCACCAGGGGGCTTTTTGGGCACCAGGCCTGTCGCAAAAACTATTAAATTAGGTGATGGGCGAGTGTTAAAAGATCCCGCAACTCTACCTGCGTGAACCTCCTTGTTTATAGCCTTTTAATAATAAAGCCAAATTAACATAAGTCACCCTTGAAAATCTTCTGTTCGAGGGCCGTCGGCATATGAGCCGCTAAATCATCGTCTGCTAAAAGAATATTATTTAGAGAGCTGTTACTGGTTACTACGCCCAGAAGCATTTGGTGATTACAACAATTTCTAAGATTATCAGGTTGTTACGGGTTGCCACACCCCATTACGCCATTTAAAATATCCACAGCGGGGATACCGGTATTCCCAGCATCCTCGCTAGTGTTTTGGCGTTGTAATACTTGTTTAAAATCAAGAACACGAGTATGACTACAATTATCATTACCTCCATGTGCTTCCAAAGCACGCTCGTCAACAGCATTCTCCTCGACCAAATGTTGAGGTTCTACATCGTCCAGTCTCCGTTTTATTCCACTATCCGGAGCTCTAGCAGGCCTAGGAGGGTCAGGCTGTTCTGGAGGTGCCACTACCCTGTTCCTCAGTACTGGTCTAGCAGTTGGCTGACGCCTTCCAGCACCGCGTGGCATCTTGATAATTTCAATTACTATTCACTCTTAACAAATACAGTCCCGATTGTCGGAGAATATCTAAGCACGTGACATTAGCACGATTTTTTCCAACTATATACCCCCGGTTGGTACCCGACTTTGATAACTTCGTACTGCTATACTAACAGAAACCAATAAAATCGTTCGACTATGACTAATGTAATTTGAACAAAGCCGGTGCGTAGCCAACCACATTTCTGAAGCGTATCTCGAAAAATAACTGAAATTATTTAAATTCTGAAATAATTTTGGATTATTTGAATCAATTATTTATCTTTATTAAGACAATATCGTGGAATATACTGTTATTAACTTGTCCTGTCTTAATCAGAATGATGTGGAATTAAAAATATACAGTCACACTGTGTTTATGTTATGCATGTGAGTATATAGAGTGTTGGTATAGCTGCACAACATTAAGCAGTATTGTAGATCATATAAATGGACACTTGTCTAATACACATGGCGAACTATTGCCACAATGAGAACGGATTGAAGTCGGCAGTCTCTGTGTGTTGCACAAGGAAAGAGACTGAGTCATTTCCGTCATCTTTAAATACATGTAGATATCCAGAAGGGACACGTACATCACTTGTCCCTCACAACTGTAGGTTGTAATCCCACTGCGGAAGATGATGTGTTCATGTGAGGAAAGTATATCGCTGGCTTGTGGAAGGTCCATGGTTCTACCGGTGTGCATGCCCGTTCCTGAAATACTGTTCGGATGATATTAATCACTCTTGTTGGAGCGGATGATATTAATCACTCTTGTTGGAGCGGATGACAGAGTATTTGTGGTCATTCGTGTCGGAGGAAACCGGAGTACCCTGAGAAAACCCACCTGTCTGATCTGGTGACCACCGTACCATCTCACATACTTCCAAGTGAGTGTGAGGATGATCGAACTCGGGTTGCATTTGTGAGAAGCGAGCACATTAACCACTGCGCTAATCGCGAGCACATTAACCACTGCGCTAATCGGACAGCCACAACTATATATATGAGGTTACTTATAAACAAGTGAATAACAATTTGTGAATAAATATCCGTACAACACACACACATTTTCATTTTTGGGCAGTTATATCGCTTTAAAGCACAATTGACAATAACTTATACAATCAATCGTATATCGTATTACGTATTATGCACATGCTACCGACCGATGTATTATTTGTAGCATGCGTGCAAAACGCAATTGTTCAAAACATGTTTGAATAGGCCCGAGTGAAAATCGGTACCACCTGAGATGGCAAATTCTAAGTCATACTACAGTGTTTGTATACTTGTGGAGGTAAAATTTTGGGGTGATAACCTTTGCACACGAGCAGCTTTACAAAGATGGCCGCCAATTTTCAAAATGGCTGCCCAGTAGCTAATAATCAGTATATATGCCTATACATCCATGCTTACCATGTTTCTTGTGTGTGCCCCATGCTCACCAAAGTTGCCTGAATTACTGACAGGGTGTCACAGTGTATGTATATACAGTCAAACCTCGGAAAACCGGCCACATTTGTTACAGGTCCGGATACCCGGATCATCCGGATTTCCGAATTTAAGCATTTTGTTTTTCTGTTGCATGAACAGAGTGTCGGATAATGAATTATCTGGATTTGTGGAGTCCGGAATTTCAAGGTTTGACTGTATGTCTCAGGTATGTGAGGTCTTATCAAAGATTCAAGATGGCTGCCAAACATCAATCATTACTACTATACAACGATTATTATAACCCTATAATGCTGGTCTTTTTGCAATTCTTCTTCCAATGCTTCCAAAGCAACTGAAATTAAATGGAAACACTCTAATACCTTTCAAGACATAGTTCTCAGGATGGGAGACTTTCACACAGTAATGAACTTTCTATCCACCATAGGTAAGCGTTTCCAGGATGCCGGTCTGAGGGAACTATGCTTGGAGTCAGGCATTGTTGCAGAGGGTTCTGTTCAAGCTGTGATGGAGGGACGCCAATATAATCGAGCAGTTAGAGTCCATAAGCTTGTGTATGAGTCACTTCTCCGACTAGCATGGAAGGAGTTCATTCCATGGCTGCAGGCTACCTACCCAGCAGATGTTGTCCACTTGGAGGAAGCGTTCAAAAGCATCAACACTGCTGGTGATGACTTGAATCAAGCAACCCTCAATTCAGTTCTGGACAATCAAAGCATCGCAAATATTCTCCAACGCTTCGACATGTTTCTCAGTGGCCTACGAGATGGCACCAATGGAGATCTGGCTGCATTCTGGATGTCCTATGTAGACATGGTGTACATCATGCTGGGTCTGTTGCGGGCATCTATAGAAGGAGATTGGATGCTGCACTTGAATTCCATCCGTGCCATGATCCCCTGGGCCTTCGCCTACGACAAGATTAATTATGCCCGTTACATGTCTACTATGCAGAGATGACACAACTAACCATCAGTCAACCAGCAGTTCATGCCCATTTCCTAAATGGGGGATTCTCTGTGCAAATTGGATCTCAGAATCCTTTTGGGAAAATTCCTGCAGATCAGACAATAGAAGAAACAGTGAACAAGGACACCCAGATCCCTGGTGGTATACAAGGTTTCAGTCTCAAACCAGCTGCCATCAGTCGGTACTACTTGACTGCTGAATATCGAAGCACATCAGTGCGTCAGTTGCGAGATATGGTGCATCAGCCTACTTCTAAGTTCAGTCACACAGATCTCCACATGACCAGGATTCACAAGGATCATGCTAATGCCGAGGATCTGGTAGATCTCCTAGAGCAGGAGTGGATAAATCCCATGAGCGGGGATCAGCCTGATCTTGTCAGCATCTCAACTGGTCGACTAGCCCCACCAAATATTGCTAAAGACCTTCAAAAGGCACATGAAGTGGAAGAAAATGCATACCAGGATTTCATAATGAAACGACTTGCAACTGTTCCTCCCATTGCGAAATTTCATGATCGGCTTGCCAAGCAAGGGTTGAAAACTTTCTCAGATCTGACAAAGAAGAAACGGGTTGGGAAAGCCACCAGCAAGGAAATTATTCTTCAAGCAGACAGAAACTTGTTTGGTCACATGATACTTGCTGCTCAGAGCCGTAATCTGGACCCGCGAGAAGTCCTATCACACCCATTAGGCCCTATTCCCTGGGCTTTGGCGACGCCAGATGGATCACTGTGAAAAACCAACAAAGCTGTTTTAGGCAAAGGGCTAGTGCACAATGTGAGTGTGGCCGAAGCAATCCCTACACCATCTGCTTGTATTATCGATGGGATGAATCTGGTGCAGCGAATGAAGGGAGAAAACCAGACATTTGCACAGCTCGCAGAGCATGCAATGTCACTGGTATTACATGAAGGTGTCAACAGCCACAGAATTGATGTTGTGTTTGATGTGTACCGAGAGGTGTCCATCAAGAATGCTGAGAGATGCAACCGTGGAGCAAGCGAGAGCCTGCAATTCAAGAACATTGCAGCAGGACACACAATTCATCAATGGAGAAAATTCCGATGCAGTCCATTCAACAAATCAAGCCTCATCAAATTTCTGGTTGAAGAGTGGAAGAAGCCAGAACACAGAGGCAGGTTGGGTGACAATATTCTTTATGCCACCTGCGAGGATCACTGCTTCAAGATCACCAAGGACAACTGGGTAGCAATTGCCGAGCTCAAATCAACACATGAGGAGGCAGACACACGCGTTCTGTTGCATGCAGCACATGTGGCAAATGATGGGTACAAAGCAGCTGTCATCACTGCTGAAGATACAGACATACTTGTGCTCGCCCTTGGCTTCAGTCACACCATTCCATGCCAGCTATATCAGAAAGTGGGAACACAGAACCGCCGCAAATACATTGACATAAACAAGGTAGCAAGAAACCTAGGTATTGATGTGTGCACAGCCTTCGTTGGTCTACATGCATATACAGGGTGTGATACAGTGAGTGTCTTTGCTGGGAAAGGGAAGCTAGGAGCCCTGAAACTCATGAAGAAGGAGCATACATACCAACAGTGCTTTGGTGAACTTGGAGAATCATGGGATATTTCGCCAGAACTTATCCAGAAGTTTGAGGCCTTCACGTGCCATATGTACGTATCCAAGGGAAGTTCATGTGATGTCAATGCATGTAGATATCAACTATTCTATGCCAAGAGGGGTGAAGGTAACTCTGCACACCTTCCCCCATGCATGGACTGCTTACATCTGCATGCACAACGTGCAAACTATCAAGCTGGTATCTGGCGACGCTCCCTTCAGTGTGAACCTGATGTTCCCAGCCCCAAGGATTGTGGATGGATGATTGATGATGAAGGGCACCTAGACATCCAGTGGATGACTGGATTACCAGCTCCTGCAGCAGTCTTGGAACTCATGAAGTGCAACTGTAGCCGTTCATGTGATGCCAGAAGCTGCCCATGCATTGCCAATAACCTCAAATGTACCCCAATGTGTCGCTTGCCAACATGCTCCAACCAGATGGCAGATGAGGAGGATGACATCATCCAGCCTGATTTAGAGGAGGAAGAAGATGCTGAAGATGATGATGAAGATAACTATATTCTGTGAATGAAACAACATGTTACAAAGCTTTGCATGATTGTCAACTCTTAAAGAGTAAATATGTTGGAGTGTCAATATTGCTTTATCATCCTACATAACAGCTATATCTGAGATGCAATGTTTTATCAAGGTGACATAGTATTAATTGCTAGATAACTCTGAGTCATCAGACTCATCACCCTAAATATTAGTTTAACTAGTGTCTACAGTTCATTTTATTATATATATGTCAATTGTCTTGCTAAAATTGCAATATTAATACATTACCAGTATGTTAAACATCAGCAGTGTGTTGTTTATTTGTGTCAAAATACCATATTTCTGATCAGGGGGTCCCTTCAGAAAGTGCATTTTTAGTGACCTTAAGCTACTCATCTGCAAAGGTTATCACATATGAACAACATCTATAGACATGTACCTCTTCAAAAAAAAAACTAGAATTTGCCACCTCAGGTGGTACCGATGGGTGAA
>CM026392.1:60279059-60294114 GCA_014843695.1 Archivesica marissinica
TTTATTTATTTATTTAATGGATATCTTGACGATATCTTATTTACCGACGCCTCAACCTAATAAGGTCATGTGGCGTCGAAAACATTTGTAAAAATAAAAATTGTTTAAAAAACGTGATCTATGTTAAAAGGTTACATTTTAAATAATATATATACTTGATAATCACAATAAGTTGCATTATAATCTATTTATAAGGTGAGTTTCTTTTAAAAAACCTAAGATTGTACTTGGCAGTACTGAATCGAATAATTCTTGTATACTATTTGTATTAAAGTATGCATTCCTTGTAAAGATGAGGTCGGCACAGTGGAGCAAAAAGTGCTTCACTGTGAATATCTCATCACAAGGAATACATATGGGTTGTTCTTCTGCATTTAAAATATAAGAATGTGTAATACAAGTGTGTCCAATACGACACCGAGTCAAACGAACTTGTTCTTTTCGGTTTAGTTTTGTACGATATGTACTTGAAAATATGGGTTTAATTTCATGTAACTTATTTCCAACTTGTTTGTCCCAATTTATTTGACATTTACTATCGACATATTTCCTAATATTGATTTTAAATCCGTATGCGGTATTTTAGAGTTTGTTATTGGCAAGTCTAAAGCAGACTTTGCTAGAAAATCAGCTTCATCATTTCCTCGTATGTTTATATGACTGGGAATCCAACAAAAAACAACAGTTTTTGAGGAGCTAATAGATATGTATCTTTTAAAGATTTGTTGAATTAGGGGGTTGGAATGGGTTGGTTGTTTGAGAGATGTTAAAACCGACAAAGAGTCGGAAAATATAATAAATTTGTCGTTTTCGGTAACAGTTATAAGGGAAAGAGCTAGGTCGATAGCTTGTGTTTCTGCAGAGAAAATTGAACTGTCATCAGGTAATCTTACAGTACTTGATTTAGTATGGGTAACTGCTGCACATGCAACCTTTTCAAGTCTTTTTGAGCCATCGGTGTAGATGGATATATAATCTTTATATTTAGATTTTATTTCTAAAAATTTTGTTTTAAAAATATCTGGACTAGTTTCACTTTTCTTATTCTCATACAAATGAGGATCTAAAATAATGTTTGGGGTAGTCAAAGTCCACGGTTCTTTATTTAACAACTTGTTTTCTTGTATAATTGTTGTATCTATTTTTGCTTATACTAATAATGGTTTAATACGGAGACCTAGTGGTTTTATGGCGGATGGAGAGTTTCCGTAAACTATTTTGTTTTTAGGCTCGAAAACGCAATTGAATGCAGGATTTTTGGGATTTGCAGCTAGTTTGGGTGTATATTGTAACGAGAGTTTCTCTCTCCGTATGTATAAAGAGGGTTCATTTGTTTCAGCATATAAGCTTTCTACGGGAGATGTGCGAAAAGCTCCTAGAGCCAGTCGTAGACCTGGATGATGTATTGTATCTAACTTTTTCAAGTAGGATTTTCTCGCCGATCCATACACAATGGATCCGTAATCCAGTTTGGAACGGATAAGTGATCTGTATAGATTTATACGAACTGGACAATCGCTTCCCCAATTTGTATTGGAGAGCACCTTCAAAATATTTAGAGCTTTTAGACATTTCGTCCGTAGATAATTTATATGAGGTATGAATGTTAATTTTTTGTCAAATATAAGTCCTAGGAATTTTACTTCTTCTACTACAGGAATTTGTGAAACGTAAATTTTTAAATTTGGATCTGGATGTAATCCTCTCAATTGACAGAAATGTACGCATTGAGTTTTAATTTTAGAGAATTTGAAACCATTTTTGTTTGCCCAATCTTCAAGTTTATTTAGACATTGTTGGAGTTTTTGTTCAATGGTTTCCATATTTTTAGATTTGTAGAACATTACAAAATCATCTACATATAAGGAGCAATCCGTTTCGTTTAAACATTTCACAATGCTATTTATTTTAATATTAAAAAGTGTTGGGGATAAAATACTACCTTGAGGCACCCCTTGCTCTTGTTTGTATGTATCGGAGAGCGTTGAGCCAATTCTTACTTTAAAATTTCTATTGATAAAAAATTGGCAATAAAATTTGGCAAGTGGCCTTTCAGACCAAAATCGTGTAAATCTTTGAGAATACCATATTTCCATGTGGTATCATATGCCTTTTCTAAATCGAAAAAAACTGCTACCAAATGTTCTTTTTTGAAGAAGGCATTACGAATATAAGTTTCTAGTCTTACTAGATGATCAGTTGTACATTTATTTTTCCGAAAACCCGTTTGGTAACTCATAATCAAACTGTTTGATTCCAAGAACCAAACAAGTCTATCGTTAATCATTCTCTCCATGGTTTTACATAGACAACTAGTTAGTGCGATGGGACGATAATTTGTGGGATTTGTATGATCTTTTCCTGGTTTGGGAATAGGAATGATTATGGCTTCACTCCATTCTTTGGGAAAGTTCTCACTTTCCCACGTCATATTAAAAATATCTAAAAGAGTTATCATTGCATTATTTGGTAAATGTTTTATAATTTGATAATGGATTTGATCTGGACCTGTGGCCGTTTCTTTTGTTCTTTGTAGAGCAGTTTCGAGTTCTGACATATTGAATGGTAGATTATATTTTTCTTCATTTCTAGAATGAAAATCAAATTTTTCTTTCTCTTTCTCAGTTTTAAATTTCTGAAACTTCTCATTATAGTTTAATGTTGAAAAGTTGTTTTGAAAGTTTTCACCTAAAACATTGGATGTCTTTTTTTGTTAAATGGGTTCTATTATTAGATGTATTTAGATGAACAATTTTTGAGCTTTTCCTCTTGCCATTTATTTTTGCTACCATATTCCAAACCCTTTTCATTGATGTATTAGAGTTTATAGTAGATACATATTTTTGCCATGAAGTGCGTTTTGAATTTTTTATAGTTCTTCGAGCTTTTGCTCGTGTAATTTGTGTGTTTAAGAGATTTGCTTTTGTGGGAGTTTTATTAAATTTACGCAAGGCATTCTTTCGTTTATTTATAACATTTTTACAATCGTCATTAAACCATGGTCTAATTCTTTTAGAAGATGTAGAGGATTTCGGAATGCATTCCGTTGAAATTTTTAAAAGTGAATTCGAAAACTAGGTGATTTGATCCTCGTTCCCAATCTTTTCCAATATCAAATGTTCTCTGCATAAAATTTGGAATTTTTCCCAATGAGCTTTTTGTAGATTCCATTGTGGGTAAAATTCATCTTTTGATTTGTTTATTTCTGTGATTACGATTGGGAAGTGGTCACTTCCATGTAGGTCATCATGTACGGACCATTCAAAATCTAAGAAAATGTTTGGATGACATATACATAAATCTAAAGCAGAAAAATGTCCTGTGGAAGGATGAAGGTATGTCGATTTGTTATCATTTAATAGACAAAGATCATTTTCAGTTATAAAGTCTTCTATTATTTTTCCTTTATTATTGATATTTGTACATCCCCATAGTGTACTATGTCCATTGAAATCTCCAACTAACATAAAAGGGTGAGGTAATTGTTCAACAAGATTCTCTAAATCATTGTTTTAATGGCGAGTTTGGAGGTATATAAATGGAACAAATTGTAAATGTTTTTGAAAGTGTAACCTTGGCAGCAATGGCCTGTAAATTTGTAGTCAAGTCTATTTTACTATGTGGAACAGTCTTTTTTATGAGAATGGATGATCCACCAGATGCCTTTTGACAATCATTATTTATAAAATTAAACATGATAAAATCTTTAAAATATATATTGTCAGTCGATTTTAGGAAAGTTTCTTGCAAACAAAGGATATTTGGTGAAAGCAGAGATATAAGTATTAAAATCTCATTATAGTTTGCTTTTAGTCCCCGACAGTTCAATTGTATTATTGTATTATTCTTATCCATTATTTACGGAGAGAAGATTAAAAAATGGTACATAAAAAGATTACATTTTAGTGTTTGGAGGTGGATCTGGTACCAGCTCCATGTCTTCATGTTCTAATGAAGAGAATTTAATCGATTGTTTTATGGGATCCACTGATCCCTTCGGTGGTCTATCTGAGTTTTGTTTCAGGTTGCTAGGTCCATTTGGTTTATTTGGTTTTTTGTGTTGGTTCGTTTTACTCTGTGATGAGTTTGATTTAATAACAGATGTTGATCGGGATTTACGAGATGTTGATTGGGATGAGGATTGAGAAGATAAGTGAGTTTTTGTTTTGTCATTGGAACTGTTTTTGGCTTCGGATTTTTCGGTAATAATTTAAGTAATAATTTCAGTTTGAGTGTATGCATTTTTCATTATTGGCTTATTTATTGCTGATTGGACTATTTTAGAGTATGATATATCTGGTTTATTTTCCTGAATTTTCCTTGCTTCGAAGTAAGAGATATTTTGTGAGCACTTTATTTTCATGATTTCTTTTTCTTTTATCCAAGTTTCGCATTTGTTTGATTTTGAGATGTGATCTTTTTTACAGTTTACGCATTTTGATTGATTGGGGCAATTTGCGGTAAGGTGATCGTTTTCACCCATACCACAATTTTCACAAATGGAGTATTTTGTAATTTTACAGTTGTCTTCATGGTGGCCAAATTTTGGCAGTTGAAACATCGAAGTGGATTTGGTATATATAATTCGACATTTATAATTCTATAAAAGATTTTCAGATTTGGTGGAATAACTGTGTTGTTGAAGGTTAATAAAATTGTATTAGTTTCAAAAAATTGGCCGTCTTTTTTGTACATGAATCTTTTAGCTTGAGTGACGCCTTGTGGAGTTAAATTTTTAACAATATCTTCGTTCGAGACTCCTTTTAAAATGTGATCTTTGATTATACCTTTGGAACTGTTTAGAGATCTGTGTTCCGTTATAGTAACATCAATGTCGTATATTTGTTTTATTTTTTAAATATTTTCAGTTTGTGATCTGGATTTAGTTTCAACAAGTAACGTTTGGTTTCTTAGTTTTTTTACAGATTTTGGTGATCCAATTAAACTTTCCAATGATTTTTCGATAACAAATGGAGATAGTGAGCCAATTTTTTTTTTCATGCATTTCTGATTCAATAATGAAGAATTTTGGATACGCTTTAAGTGGTATTTCTGAATCGTCTGATGGTCGTGGTCGTTTTAGGGAATTTTGGGAAGCCATGGTTATTGTTTTGATGTTCAACAGAAGAGGGCACCACCCGCCTCGGAGTCCTACCAGGGAACGCAGTTTAGAGGTGGTATTCCTACCTCTAGCGTTAATGCTACTCTTCTGTCATACTCTACTGATAGTAGAGGAAACTGTGATCCTGCCAGTAACTGGACAGTCACACAGATCCCCTATTTATCCATCGATTAACCCGTTAAGCCGCCGCTCATAAGAATCTACTTTAAGAAAGGAAAAAGGTAGTCAACACACGGTTTGTATCTGACGATACATATATAGTAAGAAAGATAGGCAGATAAGTTTTTCGATTCCAGAGCAAGGCACGACTAGCCGATTGTCTAGGCCCGGGCCCAACCCAGACGCCACGTCTATCCGAAGCCAGGGTCGAAGTAGTGTGTTAGGAGCTGGAGATCCCTGAGCCCCCTCAACTACCAGAATCCCTATTTCCGGTTTACGGGTCGCCACCTACGGCAAACTGGTGGCGTCTGTTTTATCAGGGGATTTCACCCCAACCATCACAGACGTAAAATGATCTATATATTGTATCCCTACAGACAAGGGGTTAATCGATTTGTTTCAAAAGGTTTCGTAAGCTAGGTGAAGGCCTAAACATACTACTAGTTAGATGATACATTGGAGTACGGTTAGATGATACATTGGAGTACTGAACTATTTGGAAGATGTTACGTGGATATTCCGTGTGAAAAATATTTCAAATAATCAAACAGTGGGATAAAATTTGTTCCCAATTTTGTATAAATTGTGCATAGTGATACGAGAATAGAAAATGTGAAACGTACACAACACAAATGGTATTAAATACAGATGAATGTTACAATCTTCGTCCCGTGCGCTACCCACAGGCACAAATGGTAAACAAATGAGCATTGTTAATATATGATATAGCAAGGATAGAGAGAAAAGACATACATGCAGGGTTTGGGAAGGGAAAATTATTTACCTAAAGAGATTTAATTTATTTAAAATCATTTATTTATATTTTTGTTAAACCTAGTTTGTTTTGTTCGTTTGTTTTGTTCATTTGTTTTTGTTTAGCTTTATTGTTCGTGTGTTTGAAATCCTAACAGTATAGTATTACGATATTTTAAACATAAGTTTAATAACTTAGAAAGTTTTTTTTTTGTATTTAATTTCTCAGTTTTAATGGTTATATTTTTATATTTTCTAACGCGTTTTACATTTCAGTTCTGTGGTATATTTATTTTTCAAGACTTTATTTAGTTTTAGGATATGTATTTGAATTTAAATTTTAGAATATGTTTTTGGTGGAACGCGGTCGGCTGGTTTCGTGGGAGTTTTACCCAACCTGCACACCAGCCAGGCAGCAGTGAATTTCTTTTGCCCCCAGCCGCTGGGGCGGTAAACACATTTAAACTACATTAATTATTTAATGTAATAAGAAACCTATGAAGGATCCGTTTGCCTCTCGCTGAATTTTTTCCGGCCACAATAAATTTCTAAATTTATACCCACAAAATTCCTAAAAGAACAATCTTAATTATTTAACATGATATCCCTAATATAGTGGAGATAGAACTCGATCCCGATCCCAGCCCCACCTCATTAAGATGAATTCCGTCATGACGGAAGAAACCAGTTTTTTTTTTAAATGAAAAAACCCAATATATTCCGTGGTCACACACGCCGTCGTCTATGCACACACACGCGACGCCACATGCCGTCGTCTATACACACACACACCTGACACTACGTTATCTATATACACACACGACACTACACTCGAGTTATCTGTATACACACACACGACACTACACTCGAGTTATCTGTATACACACACACGACACTACACTCGAGTTATCTGTATACACACACACGACACTAAACTCAAGTTATCTATATCACACACACACGACACTACACTCAAGTTATCTATACACACACACCACACACTACACTCAAGTTATCTATATACACACACACGACACTACACTCAAGTTATCTATACACACACACACACACGACACTACACTCAAGTATCTATACACACACACACACACGACACTACACTCAAGTTATCTATACACACACACACACACGACACTACACTCAAGTTATCTATATACACACACACGACACTACACTCAAGTTATCTATATACACACACACACGACACTACACTCAAGTTATCTATATACACACGACACTACACTCAAGTTATCTATATACACACACACGACACTACACTCAAGTTATCTATACACACACACACACGACACTACACTCAAGTTATCTATATACACACACACACGACACTACACTCAAGTTATCTATACACACACACACACACACGACACTACACTCAAGTTATCTATACACAACACACACACACACGACACTACACTCAAGTTATCTATATACACACACGACACTACACTCAAGTTATCTATATACACACACACGACACTACACTCAAGTTATCTATATACACACACACGACACTACACTCAAGTTATCTATATACACACACACACGACACTACACACAAGTTATCTATGCACACACACACACACGACACTACACTCAAGTTATCTATATACACACACACGACACTACACTCAAGTTATCTATATACACACACGACACTACACTCAAGTTATCTATATACACACACACGACACTACACTCAAGTTATCTATATACACACACGACACTACACTCAAGTTATCTATATACACACACGACACTACACTCAAGTTATCTATATACACACACGACACTACACTCAAGTTATCTATATACACACACGACACTACACTCAAGTTATCTATATACACACACGACACTACACTCAAGTTATCTATATACACACACGACACTACACTCAGTTATCTATGTACACACACGACACTACTCATTTATCCGTACACACGGCACTATACACATTTATCCGTACACACAAGGCACTACACTCAGTTTTCCGTACACACACGGCACTACACTCAGTTATCCGTACACACACGGCACTACACTCAGTTATCCGTACACACACTGCACTACACTCAGCTATCCGTACACACAAGGCACTACTCAGTTATCCGTACACCACAAGGCACTACACTCAGTTATCCGGACACACAAGGCACTACACTCAGTTATCCGTACACACAAGGCACTACACTCAGTTATCCGTACACACACGGCACTACACTCAGTTATCCGTACACACACACGGCACTACACTCAGTTATCCGTACACACACGACACTAAACTCAGTTCTCTATATACACACACACGACATTAAACTCCGTTCTCTATATACACACACACGACACTAAACTCCGTTATCATATACACACACGACACTACACTCAGTTATCATATACACACACGACACTACACTCAATTCTCTATATACGCACATGACACTACACTCAGTTATATGTACACACATTACACTACACTCAGTTATCCGTACGCACATGACACTACACTCAGTTATCCGTACGCACATGACACTACACTCAGTTATCCGTACGCACATGACACTACACTCAGTTATCCGTACGCACATGACACTACACTCAGCTATATGTACGCACATGACACTACTCAGTTATCTGTACGCACATGACACTACTCAGTTATCTGTACGCACATGACACTACACTCAGTTATCTGTACGCACATGACACTACACTCAGTTATCTGTACGCACATGACACTACACTCAGTTATCTGTACGCACATGACGATACACTCAGTTATCCGTACGCCCATGACGATACATTCCGTTATCTGTACACACATGACGATACATTCCGTTATTTGTACACACATGACGATACATTCCGTTATCTGTACGCACATGACGATACACTCAGTTATCTGTACGCACATGACGATACATTCCGTTATCTGTACACACATGACGATACATTCCGTTATTTGTACACACATGGCGATACATTCCGTTATCTGTACGCACATGACGATACATTCCGTTATCTGTACACATATGACGATACATTCCGTTATTTGTACACACATGGCGATACATTCAGTTATCTGTACACACATGACGATACATTCCGTTATCTGTACACACATGACGATACATTCAGTTATCTGTACACACACGACGATACATTCAGTTATCTGTACACACATGACGATACATTCAGTTATATGTACACACATGACGATACATTCAGTTATCTGTACACACATGACGATGCATTCAGTTATCTGTACACACATGACGATACATTCAGTTATCTGTACACACATGACGATACATTCAGTACACACAGGACGATACATTCAGTTATCTGTACACACATGACGATACATTCAGTACACACATGACGATACATTCAGTTATCTGTACACACATGACGATGCATTCAGTTATCTGTACACACATGACGATGCATTCAGTTATCTGTACACACATGACGATACATTCAGTTATCTGTACACATTTGACGATACATTCAGTTATCTGTACACACATGACGATACCTTCAGTTATCTGTACACACATGACGATACCTTCATACACACATGACAATACATTCAGTTCTCTATACACACACGACGATACATTCAGTTCTCTGTACACACGACGATACATTCATACCACACACGACAATACCTTCAGTTATCTGTACACACGACGATACATTCAGTTCTCTGTACACACGACGATACATTCACTACACACATGACGATACCTTCAGTTATCTGTACACACATGACGATACCTTCATACACACATGACAATACATTCAGTTCTCTATATACACATGACAACATTCAGTTATCGTAAGACGTCACTACACTATAATTAATACTGAAATGTATATGACGTAATTAACTGATGTGAATAGTAGTATATGACGTAATTAACTGATGTGACTAGTAGTATATGACGTAATTAACTGATGTGACTAGTAGTATATGACGTAATTAACTGATGTGACTAGTAGTATATGACGTAATTAACTGATGTGACTAGTAGTATATGACGTAATTAACTGATGTGACTAGTAGTATATGACGTAATTAACTGATGTGACTAGTAAACTTGCCATGTTAAGATTAGCATGTCAAACAGTGATGTGGCCCAGTGTATTGCATTGGAAAGCCGTGTAAACATTTAACAAAAAAGACGCATCCGCCTTGTTGTAAAACTGTACATAACTTTATAAAGCCGTAATATTTACCGGAGTTTTCGCTAAACAGAGAATATTTTCCCCACGTGACTATTATATTATTAAACTTGTCACCATGTGGTTATTGAAGTTGCCCCTACCTCAAAAACTTGAACGGGGGTCCCTGCCACGGAAGGGGATCCTAGCCCCTGTCCTAGTAGCTCTAAACGTGCTAGAGTTATTATTGGTACAGTTCACCGATGAATGAGGGCCCGAGCACGTGGAACAAATGTGAAAATCTACAATTCGGCCAAGTGCAATTACCCTTGTTAAATTCGTTACACGTGTAACTAAGAGGATTAGATTGATTTCTATCATTAAACCAATTGGTCCCTTGAGTTGGCCCGAGTTGAATACCGCGCCACCATAAATCATTCTATATTCACCAGGGGGCTTTTTGGGCACCAGGCCTGTCGCAAAAACTATTAAATTAGGTGATGGGCGAGTGTTAAAAGATCCCGCAACTCTACCTGCGTGAACCTCCTTGTTTATAGCCTTTTAATAATAAAGCCAAATTAACATAAGTCACCCTTGAAAATCTTCTGTTCGAGGGCCGTCGGCATATGAGCCGCTAAATCATCGTCTGCTAAAAGAATATTATTTAGAGAGCTGTTACTGGTTACTACGCCCAGAAGCATTTGGTGATTACAACAATTTCTAAGATTATCAGGTTGTTACGGGTTGCCACACCCCATTACGCCATTTAAAATATCCACAGCGGGGATACCGGTATTCCCAGCATCCTCGCTAGTGTTTTGGCGTTGTAATACTTGTTTAAAATCAAGAACACGAGTATGACTACAATTATCATTACCTCCATGTGCTTCCAAAGCACGCTCGTCAACAGCATTCTCCTCGACCAAATGTTGAGGTTCTACATCGTCCAGTCTCCGTTTTATTCCACTATCCGGAGCTCTAGCAGGCCTAGGAGGGTCAGGCTGTTCTGGAGGTGCCACTACCCTGTTCCTCAGTACTGGTCTAGCAGTTGGCTGACGCCTTCCAGCACCGCGTGGCATCTTGATAATTTCAATTACTATTCACTCTTAACAAATACAGTCCCGATTGTCGGAGAATATCTAAGCACGTGACATTAGCACGATTTTTTCCAACTATATACCCCCGGTTGGTACCCGACTTTGATAACTTCGTACTGCTATACTAACAGAAACCAATAAAATCGTTCGACTATGACTAATGTAATTTGAACAAAGCCGGTGCGTAGCCAACCACATTTCTGAAGCGTATCTCGAAAAATAACTGAAATTATTTAAATTCTGAAATAATTTTGGATTATTTGAATCAATTATTTATCTTTATTAAGACAATATCGTGGAATATACTGTTATTAACTTGTCCTGTCTTAATCAGAATGATGTGGAATTAAAAATATACAGTCACACTGTGTTTATGTTATGCATGTGAGTATATAGAGTGTTGGTATAGCTGCACAACATTAAGCAGTATTGTAGATCATATAAATGGACACTTGTCTAATACACATGGCGAACTATTGCCACAATGAGAACGGATTGAAGTCGGCAGTCTCTGTGTGTTGCACAAGGAAAGAGACTGAGTCATTTCCGTCATCTTTAAATACATGTAGATATCCAGAAGGGACACGTACATCACTTGTCCCTCACAACTGTAGGTTGTAATCCCACTGCGGAAGATGATGTGTTCATGTGAGGAAAGTATATCGCTGGCTTGTGGAAGGTCCATGGTTCTACCGGTGTGCATGCCCGTTCCTGAAATACTGTTCGGATGATATTAATCACTCTTGTTGGAGCGGATGATATTAATCACTCTTGTTGGAGCGGATGACAGAGTATTTGTGGTCATTCGTGTCGGAGGAAACCGGAGTACCCTGAGAAAACCCACCTGTCTGATCTGGTGACCACCGTACCATCTCACATACTTCCAAGTGAGTGTGAGGATGATCGAACTCGGGTTGCATTTGTGAGAAGCGAGCACATTAACCACTGCGCTAATCGCGAGCACATTAACCACTGCGCTAATCGGACAGCCACAACTATATATATGAGGTTACTTATAAACAAGTGAATAACAATTTGTGAATAAATATCCGTACAACACACACACATTTTCATTTTTGGGCAGTTATATCGCTTTAAAGCACAATTGACAATAACTTATACAATCAATCGTATATCGTATTACGTATTATGCACATGCTACCGACCGATGTATTATTTGTAGCATGCGTGCAAAACGCAATTGTTCAAAACATGTTTGAATAGGCCCGAGTGAAAATCGGTACCACCTGAGATGGCAAATTCTAAGTCATACTACAGTGTTTGTATACTTGTGGAGGTAAAATTTTGGGGTGATAACCTTTGCACACGAGCAGCTTTACAAAGATGGCCGCCAATTTTCAAAATGGCTGCCCAGTAGCTAATAATCAGTATATATGCCTATACATCCATGCTTACCATGTTTCTTGTGTGTGCCCCATGCTCACCAAAGTTGCCTGAATTACTGACAGGGTGTCACAGTGTATGTATATACAGTCAAACCTCGGAAAACCGGCCACATTTGTTACAGGTCCGGATACCCGGATCATCCGGATTTCCGAATTTAAGCATTTTGTTTTTCTGTTGCATGAACAGAGTGTCGGATAATGAATTATCTGGATTTGTGGAGTCCGGAATTTCAAGGTTTGACTGTATGTCTCAGGTATGTGAGGTCTTATCAAAGATTCAAGATGGCTGCCAAACATCAATCATTACTACTATACAACGATTATTATAACCCTATAATGCTGGTCTTTTTGCAATTCTTCTTCCAATGCTTCCAAAGCAACTGAAATTAAATGGAAACACTCTAATACCTTTCAAGACATAGTTCTCAGGATGGGAGACTTTCACACAGTAATGAACTTTCTATCCACCATAGGTAAGCGTTTCCAGGATGCCGGTCTGAGGGAACTATGCTTGGAGTCAGGCATTGTTGCAGAGGGTTCTGTTCAAGCTGTGATGGAGGGACGCCAATATAATCGAGCAGTTAGAGTCCATAAGCTTGTGTATGAGTCACTTCTCCGACTAGCATGGAAGGAGTTCATTCCATGGCTGCAGGCTACCTACCCAGCAGATGTTGTCCACTTGGAGGAAGCGTTCAAAAGCATCAACACTGCTGGTGATGACTTGAATCAAGCAACCCTCAATTCAGTTCTGGACAATCAAAGCATCGCAAATATTCTCCAACGCTTCGACATGTTTCTCAGTGGCCTACGAGATGGCACCAATGGAGATCTGGCTGCATTCTGGATGTCCTATGTAGACATGGTGTACATCATGCTGGGTCTGTTGCGGGCATCTATAGAAGGAGATTGGATGCTGCACTTGAATTCCATCCGTGCCATGATCCCCTGGGCCTTCGCCTACGACAAGATTAATTATGCCCGTTACATGTCTACTATGCAGAGATGACACAACTAACCATCAGTCAACCAGCAGTTCATGCCCATTTCCTAAATGGGGGATTCTCTGTGCAAATTGGATCTCAGAATCCTTTTGGGAAAATTCCTGCAGATCAGACAATAGAAGAAACAGTGAACAAGGACACCCAGATCCCTGGTGGTATACAAGGTTTCAGTCTCAAACCAGCTGCCATCAGTCGGTACTACTTGACTGCTGAATATCGAAGCACATCAGTGCGTCAGTTGCGAGATATGGTGCATCAGCCTACTTCTAAGTTCAGTCACACAGATCTCCACATGACCAGGATTCACAAGGATCATGCTAATGCCGAGGATCTGGTAGATCTCCTAGAGCAGGAGTGGATAAATCCCATGAGCGGGGATCAGCCTGATCTTGTCAGCATCTCAACTGGTCGACTAGCCCCACCAAATATTGCTAAAGACCTTCAAAAGGCACATGAAGTGGAAGAAAATGCATACCAGGATTTCATAATGAAACGACTTGCAACTGTTCCTCCCATTGCGAAATTTCATGATCGGCTTGCCAAGCAAGGGTTGAAAACTTTCTCAGATCTGACAAAGAAGAAACGGGTTGGGAAAGCCACCAGCAAGGAAATTATTCTTCAAGCAGACAGAAACTTGTTTGGTCACATGATACTTGCTGCTCAGAGCCGTAATCTGGACCCGCGAGAAGTCCTATCACACCCATTAGGCCCTATTCCCTGGGCTTTGGCGACGCCAGATGGATCACTGTGAAAAACCAACAAAGCTGTTTTAGGCAAAGGGCTAGTGCACAATGTGAGTGTGGCCGAAGCAATCCCTACACCATCTGCTTGTATTATCGATGGGATGAATCTGGTGCAGCGAATGAAGGGAGAAAACCAGACATTTGCACAGCTCGCAGAGCATGCAATGTCACTGGTATTACATGAAGGTGTCAACAGCCACAGAATTGATGTTGTGTTTGATGTGTACCGAGAGGTGTCCATCAAGAATGCTGAGAGATGCAACCGTGGAGCAAGCGAGAGCCTGCAATTCAAGAACATTGCAGCAGGACACACAATTCATCAATGGAGAAAATTCCGATGTAGTCCATTCAACAAATCAAGCCTCATCAAATTTCTGGTTGAAGAGTGGAAGAAGCCAGAACAC
This sequence comes from Archivesica marissinica, assembly GCA_014843695.1. Classification (NCBI taxonomy): domain Eukaryota; kingdom Metazoa; phylum Mollusca; class Bivalvia; order Venerida; family Vesicomyidae; genus Archivesica; species Archivesica marissinica. Next base: position 60,293,948 of record CM026392.1, read on the forward strand.
AGAGGCAGGTTGGGTGACAATATTCTTTATGCCACCTGCGAGGATCACTGCTTCAAGATCACCAAGGACAACTGGGTAGCAATTGCCGAGCTCAAATCAACACATGAGGAGGCAGACACACGCGTTCTGTTGCATGCAGCACATGTGGCAAATGATGGGTACAAAGC
>CM026392.1:60295114-60337688 GCA_014843695.1 Archivesica marissinica
AATACAAAGCCATTGGGGGAATCTCTTTAAGTTTGAATACTTATCGTGTGTATATATACATATATATATATATATATGTGTGTGTGCGTGTGTGCGTGCGTGCGTGCGTGCGTGCGTGCGTGCGTGCGTATATACATGTGCATGCATAGTAGGTACTCGACGCATGGACGGCTTGTCCCATGAATGCACGGTATAGGGGCCAGACAGGAATGTGAATAAAATCCGAGCTCCTGCCAAAGCCACCGTGCTAGAGAGTATAGCATGTCCAGCGTCCTGCGTATGTGCATGCATGTACTTATATACATTTTGTTTGCATTTATTTATCGTCGTTACCCGTAACCCATATGAGCGACGCCTCCTGAAGAGATTAAGAATTTTTTGGATGATAGTGCAATGACAGAGGCCCATTCCAGAGTCTCCGCTGGTTATTTTACGTAAAGCACCGACACGAGACCTCGGTTTCACATCTGAAAGACTGCTGATATTATTAGGGACTGCCGTGGTGATACAACCTGGGATCCCTGGGATCTCAGTCCAATGATGAATGTGTTAATAACCACTGGACGAGACAAAGTGCAGTAAAAAAAAAATTATTTGAAAAAAATCAGGGACAATTTGACATTTATCACATAACTTTGAATGTATTCAATGTAATAACAACTTCTCGTAAATGCTTATATGTATACACGTGTAATAACACCTGGAATGATTCTGATTAGTTGAGAGAATAATCCTTATAATTTGTAAATCAAACTTTAATGTATGCATAATTCCATTTGAATTGGTACATAACGTTTATGGTCAGATAAACGATGATTTAAAAGAAGTCTTGACGCAATTATAACGCTGTTTAAAACATAAATATAACGCTGCTTTGCGTAGTGACGTCATTATAGCAAGCTCTAAGCAAGCGAGCTTTACGGTAACGCGTATTGAGATGAAAGTATCGAAATGTTATCTAATTTTAAATCTTCGTACGGAAGTTGACCTAGAAGTTGATTTGTGGGAGAATATTTAATGGGTATTTTTCCCATAATCCCAAATTATTTTACCATCGGCATGGCTCGAGCGGTTTCTTAACGTTTGATAGCGTTCCTATGAGCCAGATTAACATTAAATGACACTGGAATAAGACACTACTAAATCAACCAACACAATATTACTGTACAATATAAACAGGTGTCGGCAAATAATTACATGCAAATTGAATTCATGCAATAACACACCATTTGAAATAGTCTAAACTTGGATTTAAAATTTCGAATCGGCAGACAAAATGATGGATTTATATTAGATGTACAACACATGCACGCACCTGATATTATATATATTACATCGATTTCTGGATAGTAGAAATAGTAACAGCAGCAGTACCAGTATCATGACGTAACTAAATTAATATGAATACGGTAAAGCCTGAAAGCGATCTCAACAATAGATTCATAGCATAGCAATAGGGGTTCACAGGCTGGATACAATAAACTGGTAATTATTTATAATTTTGAATTTAAAGAGCCCTTCCTTGCTCTATATTTTGAGCATAGCAGTCAAACAATGTCTTACTATTAGTGTGTGGTGGCTGGGTGTGGGTGCGTGCGTGCGTGTGCAAATATGTTGCTGCTTTGGTTGTTGTGTCCAAAGGATGTGATGGGTAAATTACAAAGTTTGAGATAATGAAGAACAGTTTTTGTGTGTATGCAGTCACACCGACAACTTAGGTCATATGGTGACTCTCCAGCTATTATTGGCGGTGGTAGACGCCGGGTGCCCATTCCGAGCAATACTACAGGCACGGAAAGGTACCCATGTAGAACCACCGCCCTTCCGCAAGCCAGCTGGATAGCTTCCTCATAATGAAATAATCCGACAGCAGTGAAGGCCAAGTGATATGAAGCCATATTGACGGGTAGAACTACTAGCAGCAATGAAATTGTACATAAAACTTCTGGGGACACGGCCAATTTCCCGAGGTTGTAGCTTTAAGAAATATTTCAACATGTGCAATGACTATCTCTTTAAGTCAGTTACGTACTGGCATATTTTAAAAATGCGACTTACAAATCGTGAGAGAATATTTAAATATATAAAATGACACAGTATAGTATTCTGTCTATTAGTATATTGTGTGTTTTACGTTTATTTATCGACGCTACCGGTTGCCCATATGAGCGACGCCTCCTGGAGAAATTAGTAATTCTAGATTTTTGGAGGATAGTGTAATGATTACAGACAGAGGCCCATGATTCCAGAGTCTCCTCTGGTTCCTTTACGTGCACGGTGTAAGGCACCGACAGGAGACCTCGGTTTAAAGTCCCATCTGAAAGGCTGTTAATTTTATTAGTGTCAGACGGGGGATCGAACCTGCGATCCTAGATTACCAGTCCAGCGTCTTAACCACTGGACTATAGATCCGTCTGTTATTAGTATATTGCTGTTTTTACAGTGTTTATATGCTGTTTTTCACAACTATTTCTGTAACAAATGAGATGTACTTCTTACTCCTGGCCTATGCATGCACCTCATTGTTAAAGGTATAGTGCATGTGTAAATAAGATGTAAACATCGTTCATGGTTCGCCGGCGGCGAGAGTAAATAAGCTCAAACATCTTCATGCATGGAGGAAATGAAAGGATGAATAAATAGATGAAAGAGTCAACTTTGTCAATATTATTAACAGTTAATATTAGTATGTTACGATTGCGCCCTTAGACAATGTACGTTGTTTTCCACTTTGCCGCTTCTCTGTCCCCCACGTCTCTCGGGCGATTAATATAATGTTGTAAACTTGTTTCACAATCGAGCTAAAATATATTTGTAAAACACTAATAATATGTGTCGCTCTCCTTACGCCAATATAGTAATAGTATTATTATTAATAATAATAATATCTTATTTTAGATGCTAGAACAATTATTTTTAACATATGGCCCTCGGCAAGTGCAATTATTGTAAGGCAAGAAAAGTATAAAATGGTAGTATTTCTAAATTAAGTTGAGAACATAAAGTTAGTCAGTTCATATGGACATTACCTAATCAAATATAAAACAATGGCACCAAATAGATACTCACCTGGTTAGATTAGATGTTGATCCAGTCTTTATTGAACGAAAACATCTTACGGATAATTAAGCGACTTCAATTATTTAAGGTTCAGAAGACTGAACTATCCAATTAACAGCATAAACATATCAGACAGAGATTGTTTCACTACATTATGACATTTAAACCGTTTTTAAATCGTGAAACAACTGACATCCACTTCTAAATATTTACAGTTTAAACGTCGTGTGTGTTCATCCATATCTATCTATCTTCTATTTATTTGTGTGTTTTGCACAGTGTTTAATGCAAGTTGTCTATGCAATACATTCGTTGTTTGGTTTGCTACTGACCATGATGTTAATATAACATTACATGTTGCCTTAAAATCGGTAGTTATCATTTTATGAAAAAAATGAAATCGCATCAGACAGAAATATATATCGTAGGCATACAACGAATCAAGCATACTTTATTAAAATGTTGGAAAACAGTTTAATCAATTCTAATTCTTGTATACGGTTACCTGATATTAATAGTTTAGCTGCAGTAGAAAGCGATATATAAAAACTTGTTCCCAGTAAAAGTCCAGCCTTGTACATACATGTATCTACCAACTAAATAACGCTACGAATTTCTGAAGAAACATTGGCGTATCTTGTGCAAATGTCTGAGTCTCATTACCAGCGCCACTGTTTCAATGGGCTTGTATTTCCAAATGACATCTACCAATCTTACAGAAGCACCGACTGTTTCTATGGGCTGATGATGTATTAACATGATTGTAAAGCATAACAACCAATCAGATTATTGTTTGTAACACGAATGGCAGTTACTTCATAATAAAAGGCGTGTCTAAATAACGACGTTCTGCTGTCCGGCAACTAAAACGTGTATTTGCTAAGATATACAATGTCAAATTACGGTTATCAACCGTTGAAGAATATAACACTTTAAATACGCCTATTTCAACTACCAACGTCCAATGTAAATGGATAACCCATGAAAGCGTCCCTGTACGTGTATTATGTCTCCAAAGGTAATGTCATAGTCAGCAGAAACATGTTGTGTCCTATGTTGCATTGACGTTTTTGTTTAAACGTGCTCCCTTGGAAGCAACCAAGGAAACGGCATTGAGGTTTGTAATATTGATATCACAGGCCATAACAACGGCCGGGTAAGGCATTATAAAACGGCGTAGTTTTCAGAGAGCGGCATTCCGGAGACATCTAGTGAATTTAACGTTTCGAAGTCTTAGAGTTATATAAAGAACGTCAACATGCAGCTATCTGTCATTATTTCTGTGCTACTGCCACTTTTGGCTCTCTTCAACACCGGAGGTAAGAGTTTTCATAGCATATTTACTTCATATTATTGACAACTGTTGGCGTTTAGTGGCCAACGATTTAGAAATATTTGTATTATTGTTAACAATTTTGCTTCCAGTATCACAATTTGCTTCAACTATTATACTTTGCTTCAAGTACCATAATTGGTTTCAAGTATCATAATTTGCTTCAAGCATCATAATTTGCTTCAAGATTAGTTTATACAAATTTATTTTAGCTCGATTGAGAAACAAGTTCTTACAACTTATATTGATCTCGCTCGATACCTCATTCCTGATGGAGGCAACGTATACTTTAAATGCCTTGCCTAAGTGCACAATCGTAACTGCTCCAGCGGAGCTGCAACTCCAGACCGTTCGCACATGAAGCGAACGCGCTATCACGACTTCAAGTATCATACTTATTTTTTAGATATAGAAAACATATAAAATTGGTACATTATGTAAATCAGATAACGGCAAGAAATATGTGCCGCAGAATAATGTTTCATGTTAGTTGATCCGTCTGATCAATTACATTTAGCAAAAACTGCAAAGCTTAGAGTAAGTTGTAAACGTTATTATAGTTAGTGTGTCTTGAATTTAAGCATGTAAAGCAACAAGAGGCTAACCCAATCGGCATTTCATATGTCTTGAATTTAAGAAATTAAAGACACAAGAGGCTAACCCAATCTGCATTTCATGTCTTGAATTTAAGAATTTAAAGAAACAAGAGACTAACCCAATCTGCATTTCATATATTTTGAACTATGAAACGTAGTAGAATATTCGTAATCAAAATTGTTACATAATCGTCCACATACTAACAGGAATACGCAAATAAGTAATATTTTTCTCCAATTCAGATGTCATTATTCGTATTTCTCCATTGTTCACATGTCTCCATAGTTACAATTCCATAGTTCGTAATTATCTTTAGTTCATGTGCTTCCATTGTTCGTATTTGACAATATTTCGTATATATACACTGAACCGAATTTCTAAACGTCCACCTGATGTTGTATAACAGTTGAAGACAATCAACAAGTAAAGACCATAGTAGAATGCCGTCTGTTGAAAAGTCTTGCAACCTGGAAACACGATGGAAATGATTTAGAATGATATTAGAATATGACATTGTATGATTCATTACAAATTGTACTTGAAATATCGAATTTAATTACAACGCTGAACATACCTGTCTGATAGAAGTGCCTGTATCAAGCATACCGATGGCTCTCCCGCTTTACTCAATGGTCATTCTCGCCATATTTTCGGTTACGGGTTGCACATAGAATAAATTGCAATCAAATTGAGCACTCACCATGCCGTGCACGTGGTCCTCATGCCAAAACTTAGGATTCCAACCTACCGTTCCGCTTGGTCAGCCATGACAATAAAGTGGTGTTTTCTTAGTGTACATTGATAGAATATGGTGGATAACAATAGACTACCAATATTTGGACTAATACACAGACCCGTTACCCTAAATTCACAATTTATTAGGTGGACGTTTAGAAATTCGGTTCAGTGTACATGGTTGCTGTGCCTCTATAGTTCGTGTTTCTCCATATTGCGTAGTTCTCCATAGTTCGTAGTCATCCATAGTTCGCGTGTCTCCATATTTCGTATTTCTCTATCGTTTGTATTTATCCACATTTCTTATTATCCATAGTTCGTGTTCCTCCATAGTTCGTATGTCTACATGACATGTGTTCATCCATAGTTCGTATGTCTACATGACATGTGTTCCACCATAGTTCGTATGTCTACATGACATGTGTTCCTCCATAGTTCGTATGTGTACATGACATGTGTTCATCCATAGTTCGTATGTCTACATGACATGTGTTCCACCATAGTTCGTATGTCTACATGACATGTGTTCCTCCATAGTTCGTATGTCTACATGACATGTGTTCCTCCATAGTTCGTATGTCTACATGACATGTGTTCCTCCATATTTCGTATGTCTACATGACATGTGTTCCTCCATAGTTCGTATGTCTACACGACATGCGTGCCTCCATATTTCGTATTGTTCAATATTTCGTATATCAATATGTTTTGTGTTTTTCCACCATGATAGTTCGTATTTTTCCATAGTTCGTATGTCTACATGGTTTGCGTTGCTCCACTGTTCGTATTTGCCCATAGTTCGTATTTCACACGGTTTGTGTATTACCATAACTCGTATTTATTCGGTCTATATCTGTACCATTACTAACTTGAATTACACATAACTATTTTATACTCAGTCAGGCCATGTATGTAGCAAGGCACCTCACACACATACCTTAGTACTGGTTAACCGCTATGGTCCGCTAAGCATGCCCAGGAAAACATGTCTAGATCCCCGCAAGGGGTTTGACATTAATGGTACATACATACATCATCCCGACTTCGCGGATGAAACAATGATGCTAAAACAGAGGTAATTGTAACAATATCAACGTCGCTGGGACGATACCGTCGTTGTCGCGAATTTCATGCAGTTTATACTAATCAGGCCACGTACACTTGGATACATTTCTGAACACGATACGTATGATTCTGTGAGCCTATATGTCCGTCACGTACAGCCGATAATTCCACAATGACGTCCAATTCTGGATTCGGATAGTAAAATTCTTGAATCCTGCTTTTTAGTAACAGCAATATCCAACATAATGCGTAGAATCTACATATTATATACGTTCGGGCACATTTAGAACATTCTGACGTTTTCTCATTTCAGCTGTTAAGATTTTTAAAGTGCCCTACACGCTTTCTTCCAAAGCACGCTCACCACGTTATAGTTGCCCAGAGCTCCAGTAAACAAGTTCTCAATCCTTGTTATGTAACATTATCAACCCAGGTTCTACGTTCGGTGATCTAGTTCATAACACAATCCGTCGGAATACAACAACATATTTACTCTAGACTCATATAATTGCAACAGTGTCCATACAATATAACACTTTACAACAAATAGTATCAAAGTCTCCACATTACATAAAGTCTTCCCTATAATTATGATTATTATGCTAACAACGTGTTTCCCACACATGCGTCAGCAGTCTGGTGTGAGTTACATATTAGCATCATATTATGAAACCTCCCTCAGTGGCCAACTAGTTCATAGCACACTGTATCCAGACGCTCCTCTCTATCTCAGGTCTTCCCAAGTTAGCATCCTGTGTGCTTTACGTTTATTTATCGTCGCTACCGGTTGCCCATATGAGCGAAGCCTCCTAAAGAGATTAGTCATTTTAGATTGTTGGAGGGTAGTGCAATGATACAGACAGAGACCCATTCCAGAATCTCCTCTGGTTCTTTTACGTGCGTTAATTTTATTATGGTCAGACGGGGGATCGAACCTGCGATGTGTAACAGTATTATGGCAAACCATTCACGTTATAAATCCCTGGTTTACCGGTCCAGCGTCTTATCATTGGACTACAGATCCGTCTGTAGTTAGCATCCAATATTCCCGGTCACTTATAAACATTACTTTAGACTACATGCAGAGAGACAGGACGATATCCAATCATGCGTACACTTCTATATATGGACATCTTAACTAACTGAAGAGTATTTAAAGTCCCACGGTGTACCACTCATACTGACCTGTCACAGCTAATACACCTGCCACTATAGTGAGTGACAGCTTTTACCAATGAAAATATATGACAAATAATTTATCAAATTTTATGTAAGCATGATATTTTATTTATTTTGAAGGAAAACGAAACTGCATTTGTAAATAATATAGACACACACAATTGCAATAGTTATCAGAAATACCAACTTTATTAAGCTTTTCTTTTGGAATTTTTCTCGTAAATAATGTATCGTCAATTGACCTATTTTCGCACCACACATGTCTTCGAATGTGTCTGCAAATGACGACGTCATCGCTGTTAGTAGCAGGTAGATGCTAAAACTGCTATTCATGAAAATGTGCAAAACAGATAAATATTCAACTTTTATTTCGAAAATAATGATGTAAATGATGACGTTTTCTTTTGTCTCATTCACGTGTACCCTACAAATCCCTTACACAGAGGTATATTTGTTTTGTAACGTCACGTGCCAATTACATGGCATTTGATTGGTGGGCAGAAATAAGGCCCGTCTTTGACGACATGCTTAATTCACATGTGAGTGAAATTGTGGTTTTATTTTAAAAGATGTTATGTAATCTGAGATTAGACACGCGTATTAAATATCAGAATTCTCACTTTACATAAACATATTGTTTCACCTGCTATAAAAGAGATATATTAAAAGTTAGTCACATTCAAATCTTAGAGGCGCGAAAATCGGTACGCTCATGGTATCATTCCCTTTACAATCTAGCGAGGGAATTAAGTCATATTGACAATTGTATTTATCCGCTCGGTACCTGGTCAAACCCTCCGCTAACCAAAACGTCCCCGACCAAAACGTCAGTCGAACGTCACAACATTACAGTACTGGTGCGATTTACTCCACTAATTATTTCAGTTGCAATACCCGAGACCGTCACTGAAAAGCAATTTATGGAGACAAAATTACTCAAAATGTTGGGGTAATATCGTTTCCAAGCCAGGTGTTAGTAACATTATATTTCCGTAAGACTATCGGTCGCATGTCGTGAGGGGGTTGCCCACAATCATCACATCAACAACACACTACCAATATAGACGTTACCTCTGGATAGACCAAACCTCCTACAATTATCGTTTCCATGCCAATATTAATGTCTTAGTAACATTATAATTCCGTATGACTATCAGTCGCATGTTAGGGGTTATCGCCCCAAGAGCCCTTACCATCGCAACAACCATCAACAGATAGCTTACCGATAAGTTCCGTTCCGTAACTAAAATTGCAATCGATAATTAGAAGTGCGAAGTGCGGTATTACCCGAGGGCTGGGATTTTAAAAGCGAAATCATAAGCTGGTTCCCTGTTTTCATATCTCACCAACTAGAGTAGGCGGGCTAACTGTAAACACACCGGACACTTACGACTTTTTAATATTAATAGTATATACCATTAGAAATACTGTTCATTGCTTTAACGATAACATTTAATCATATTTATATTTATGTTGCTATGCAGATACAATTACTGCTTGGAGTGTACCGGTTATTGCTACTGGGACTGGCGCTGGGACGTTAAGTTTTGCTGAATCTGTAGCTATTGGCACAGCGGGTCTAGCCACAACGGTTGTAGCCACGCCTGGTGACGGGCAAGCTATTGCCACGTACGAGATAGTAACTGCAGTCGCCCCATTCACACTCGTAGGCACCTCGGGTCAACTCAAACTGGATAGTGCTCTTGACTTCGAGACGAAATCATCATACGAGATCGAAATTAAGTAAGTTTGCACTATTTGATGTACACACAAATGGAAAACTAATCATGCAACATAGCAATATTTGCAGTATACCATATAATACGTATCAACACTGCAACAAAGTAGCATGTATCAACAACAATGCTCTGCTAGTATAGTGCTGAAAAAATAATATAAAAAAACTTGATAGTAGATCTAGAAAAATGATTTGTTTATAGAAAAGATAAATCATGCTAAATTAAATTAGATAAACAAGATCACGGTTATGATATAAAATGGACACTAATACAACGTTGAATATTTACATCACTATTGCATTTCCATCAATGAACTTATGCACTCTGGTTGTATACATTGTCGTATGAGGGTTCCGAACTAATGATATGCATCTGGCATGTTCACTCGGAAGTTGTGGGTATGCGCATTCGCAGTGTTAGGCAGTGTTCGTCGCGAGAAAAGGCGTGCCTTACAGTTTACACTGTTCCAAGGATGATCTATTCACCTGTTCCGACACACGGTAAGTTGCAAATTAGCATTAAAACATCTTAAATGCAACGTGTGCTATATTTTCTTTGTATCATTGAATGTAAATATATTAATAAGTAATTACTCACGGGTTAGTTTAAACATTATTTATTTCAGTATTTTACATGTACATAACATAATTAACCGTTTACATACACATTAACAGCAATAGACTGAAAGAAAACTTATATAGTTCTTCTCCCTAACAATTGGTTGTTATATAATAGGTCGGAGCATAATATATTTAACACTGAAAATACGTGAATCCTAATCACGATATATGCTAAACAATGTCTAATGTTTACGTTAATATGTTATTATGTTATTGATATTATTAATGTGTAAATATTTGAGGTCGTTAACAAGAAAATGGTTAACATTTAAATGATTATTTGAAGTCCAAGAACATAAGATATCCAATCTGAGCACGAACAGATGAAGATATTAATATAAAGATTAGTTAGTTGAATAAATAAATAATTCGGTTGATCTGGCAATGACGACATAATCTGAATTGGAATCCGCATATAACATTTTAGAAAGCATCCAACTTCTCAGACCGTTCACTGCCAATAATGTATTCGTGTACAGCTGAGAAAATACTCACGGGTTCATAGTTTCCATCTGGGTATGAACTACATTGGGCGTGCTTAAAGTTAGTGCCTAATCTGCAATTCATTCCTTAATTGGTACCAAGTTTATTCCATCGCATAACATAGTGTATTATATGCACATCATGCATCCACCACAAATACAAGTCACATGTTATATTCTTCAGTGACGTTTTCACAATCCGGGTCATATCTGTAACCGGACTACTTTCCCCTTTTTTTACACTTCGTGACAAAATATACACGAGCCCAGCTAGCTAGGCTTAATTAAAATTATGCAGACCTCAAATAGTATTTGAGTATTGTGTCCCCATAGAATTAATCTCTGGAATCAACTGCCAAGTGCAATCGCAACACTGTCTGAGCTTGAAGCATTTAAGCAGGCAGTCGTAGGCATCGTGAATTAGACCAGTTAACATATAATATAACATATATATACTGACAGCATAAAAATATGTGCACTTTTATACTGAGAGTTACATTTTCGTTACAAATTTAGTAATATGGATTTTACTATCATGAGTGAAGAAAATAATCCTTCACACATTTCACTAATTTACCCAATATTTCGCACATTTTCTTACCATATTTGCCTATAGCTTTTTCTAAAAGGATATAAATTTTACCTCTAAGGCAAGAACACCGTTTCTTGTTGGTGCCAGTATACATAGCGTCTCTTTGTCCACTTCACTGATGTTGTTTTCCCTTAACAGGTTGTATCTACTCAAGTTCACTTTATACGAACCCACCGATTAGGGTATGCTCTACACTGGGCGTGTTTCAACTGTGTGGAGGCCCAATAATACTTTATTTTACGAGATAACTCACTTAACAAAAGTTAATCTACCATGAAGCCCTCGACATACAATGTATATACAAATCAAATGCAACTATAGGCCTATAAGTGAAATCTACGCATTGGAATTATATTGTAATGTTAAAGCTCAAAAGCATAGAATCTATAGATAATATGTTACGGAATATGAATGAAGTTCATACCAACATGGAGACTATTTACCAACGATTCATTATTTATATTTACATTAATTATTCTTTTCAATAACATAAAGAGAAATATAGCACAATGTTCGCTAAACATAATTATATTGTGTCCATATATCCGACTTGCCGTCTGTCGGACCTGGTAAGTAGACGATCATTATTACAGTGTAAACCGTAAGACGAACACTGCCCGTCTAGGGCGCAGTTTAGCTGCATATCCTTAGTGAGGAAATTCAAACGAAATTGGATACAAACAAGGCACATACGTTCATCGAATGAAATGCAATAGCGATGTAAATATTACGTTGCAATAAGTATAATAAATGTTGCTTTATACCATTCACTTGAATGTTAATTCATAAGAACGTCTGTGTTTTCTTGTTGAATTGTGTACAATAAAATATCTAACCGTGCAATATTTAATCTTCTATAATTACGGTTGAAACAATTGGCTGTATTGATACAATTCGCTATATGGTACATTTTGCAATTGTAAGTAAGAAATATAGCTCAAATATGTATCGCTTTCAAGTTAAACACAACCGTTCTTACAATAAAGACAATAAAATAATGATCACTACGCGCATTGCGAATTACTTGATCTCTTATAATTACGGTTTAAACAATTCCCTATGTTGACACAATTCGCTATATGACACATTTTGCAATTGTTAGCACAAATATACTCGAAACATGTATCTCCTTCAAGCTAAATAATCATTATTACAATAAAGACAATAAAATAACGAACAGTGTGCATTATTTGATCTCCTATTATTACGGTGAATACATTTAGCTACAATTCGCTACATTTTACAAGTGTAAGAAACACACATACTCGAAACACATCTCTTTCAAATTGAACAAGCATTCTTACAAATTGAATAAATACATCCAATGATGTAAGGTTTCAAACAGGCGTCGTGTCCATGCGTATTTCAATCATGAGTTTGTATTTTGTACAGGGCAGTGGATGATACAGCGGGAACAGCAATCTCGGCTACAGCAACAATCACAATTACCATTACCGATGTCGCACCGACATTTGGAGCTCCCGCATACAGTGAATGCATAGCAGATGCTGCCGTATCAGGTATGGAGAAATATGAAAATGATACTTTATTTAAACTTAAATTCCTGTTACGAAAAGTTGCAATGTCCAAACAATTATGATAAGAGCTAGTCATAAAAAGATTGTATATTTTTCAACAATGTTCAAGTATATTAAAACTGTTAAAAATGATGGTTTTCATTTCTACAAAACCATTGTGATTGTTTCGCCATCGTGTATGAATACATACATGTATACGGTATTCCGATAGGTTCGGACAGTGCTCATTTGCATAATAAATACATTTGTGAAATGCCGTATGTATAACTAATGGCATTATTGCCACTCTGCAGCTCAAAAATAATAATTTATATTTAAGGAACCACACTGGCAACCATACTAGCAACAGAAGACGGTACCGTGACACTCGACCACACAATCACAAGTATGTATCCCATCCCGTGACCATTGTTGTGGATTAAGACTAAGATATAAACTAGTTCTGTATTATTATATATGTCTATTGCTCAACGGCTATAAGTGTACTTTATATAATCTAACCATACGCTATCAACGTAGAGATATACCGAGCATACATTAATATTCATGATAAGGCGTGGTTTAATATAACTAGCAGTTCTATATGCACTACAGTTTGTTTAATTGAACTACAGTCTACATCATTTATGTGAAAGTCGGTTATGTTGAATTATACGGCTATCTCGAAGTCGGATCAAAGTCCCGTTTCAGACACTACCATTATACATATCATTGGCTCCGTTTATATAGAATTTCGTTAAGTCAAGCGTCGGTTATGTCGAAGTATTTTGTTCGGTCCGACGGAATTCGACATAACGGATGTAGAATGTATTTCATTTTTGAAAGTACCATCCATTGAGGAAACACAATTGTCCAAAGATGTTATATACACAATGCTACAGGCGGTCAGGTTCTCACTCATGTCCACTTACATCAACAACTAAATGTTAATTCAAGCATTAACATGTTGTATATTCAGATTGTTATTGCGTATTCCGCCGTTACAATAACGTACCGGGGGCTCCATGGCCGAGTTTAGAATATTGACTTAAAATCATTTGCCCGTCACCGATGCAAGCTGGAACCCGGAAGGCCGGTAATTCTACCCGGGTACACGACCATTGTGGAAATACTGCTCGAATGTGGCACCCAGGGTCTTCCTCCACCAATAACAGCTAGATTTTCAACAATACGCCCGAAAACAATCAAAAACAAAAACAACTAAATTAAATTTAAATTCCACATTGCCTCTTCTCTCTACTTCATGGCGATGGATTCCATCAGGAATGAGGTCTCGAGAGTGATTAATATAAGTTGAAAGAACTTGTTTCGCAATCGGGCTAAAATAAATTTGTATAAACTAAAAACAGGATAGCACTGTGAGAAATGAAAAACCCGCGCTGATAGTTGCCCCAAGAACAAATGATTGAAGCCACAATGGAATACATGGTATATATAATCAATGCATTGTCCGATTTACCACCACATCTAATCAGTTTCTCATGAACTAACGCACTATATGTCCACATAGTGGATATTGTACTTGTAGTATATTTCTGACTCCATATGAGCGACGCCTCCTGAAGAGATTAGTCATTTTAGATTTTGGAGGATAGTGCAATGATACAGACATAGACCCATTCCAGAGTCTGCTCTGGTTCTTTTACGTGCACGGTGTAAAGCACCGACACGAGACCTCGGTTTAACGTCCCATCTGAAAGAATGTTAATTTTATTAGGGTCAGACGGGGGATCGAACCTGCGATCCCTGGATTACCAGTCCAGTGTGTTACCATTGGACTACAGATCCGTCTTTCAGTTAATAATATCAACAATACTTGTTTATAAAGCACTTACCTCTCTATCGACTTGTCCTGCTTACCAATACTCAAACTATCTGTATGCCCCATTAATGTCACACCCCTTGTGGGGACATATGGATGTTTTCCTGGACATGCTGAGCCGAGCTAAGTTGTTAATCATTACTATGCATGGTGTTGAGGTCAATGACACCACATACGTGCCCTGACCGAGTATCGAATCCATGACCCTTATATTCCAAAATCGACGCTCTATCACTGGACAACGAACGCCACACTATTTAATAAGTGCTGTAATAATTATATATCTGTTGTCTGTACTGTAAGTAACGGAATGCCGAATCGCATGTAGCGACCAAGGGAATAGCTGGTCGAGGTCACCTGGGTTCCTGGAACCAATCAGTGTTCGGCGAGGCAGAAGACCAATGGCGTCATGTGTGGCCACTGGAGGGGTTTTACCTGCGCGAATCCTATATATTAGGCGCACTGAAACCAGATTTGTCTTCAGACTACCACTTTATTTATGGGTTTTATGTATATTTCTGAAATGGGCATAGTTTTCTTAACACTTTTTACATTACGGTATAGATCAATGTACCATATGTGTGTATTGTGGACTATATATTAAAAACGTATTATGACAAAATACAGTAAAAACCAAACCAACGAACTAATTATAAATTTATATTATTATTGATATGTTTCGACAATGTTGTATTTCACAACTGATCACATAAAAATACAAGAACACAACGTCACTTACGTAGAGAACGTTAACCCGACAAGACGCGTCATACCGTCATAAAACCATAAGAGCTGAGGATCAGGTTCGCAGCTCCAGCAATGCTCCGCTATCACAAAGGACATAACCAAACACAACTGCATGGAAACCTGGATCCCGACCCCTCATAGTAAAAGATTAAAAAGCACAATGTAGTCCTTTATTTATCAAATATGTGCAATTAAATTTTATTTTACAGACGCAGACACAACTGCCACAGACTTCGATGTTACAGATGCAGGTGTTATTACTTCAAATGCAGTAATGGAAGCTGCAACTACATCCAAGTACGAACTCATCCTCAAAGCCACTGATAGTACAACAACAGCGAAAACGACAATCACTGTGGAAGTGGGTTGCAGCAGCGCGACAACTGTTGCTATTGGCATCACTACAATTCTAGTGGCTCTTGTTACAGCTTTACAATAGTAAACCACTTACATCAAGACAATCTTAACCCTTTCAACACTACACACCTTCAACCGCTTACAAAAAGTGTAGATCCAGATGAGCGGGCTCGTGACGAGCCGTCTCATCAGGATCTGCACTTTTTGCCAGTAATATTACTATGTTTAGACAAAATTACACATTTTGATAAATGAACTGGTCCAAATGTAATTTTCTTATTAATTCTTTGGTCTACAAATATCATGCACCAATCCAAGTCAGTTACTTGGTGTTGAATGGGTTAACGAAGTACAACAGACAAACTGTTATACTGCGGCTGAAATAAAAACAAACTCAATACGAACAAATTCTAGATTTAAAAATGTAGTAACTGCTAATGGTTTACATAAAAACCTTCAAACGTAAATATGTGTAACCGTTACCGTAGTTACCACATAGACTGAATAATAAATAAATAAACTGTGCGTTATTAAGCATTAATGGTTGTCGGTCTAATACTAGCAAGCATCATAAGTAATACTCATTGATACTTACGGAAGTGTAAAGGAGTAGTTGAACATGCAATAACTCCATAATAAAATAAAATAATATTAACATGACTGATTCCTACAATTGTAAGGACTAAGGTTAAATGGAACCCATAGCTTCTTATTCACTTATGTATATGTATTAAATTGCCAGCTTTCATGGCCAATATTACAGAGTGACCTCCCCTGATTACCTGTCATCTGTAATAATTGGATTGTCTCCCTTAACATCGAGTCTCGTCCATAATTCGATATGATGGTTGAAAGCCAATGCTAGTATTTGGAAAAGTCTAACGTTTTATAACCTTCGAGTCTGAGATTGGAGTTGAACACATACTTTTAATTGAGCTTGAGGTGGAACTCAGAACTTTATAACGAGTGCAGAACGTACTTCCGAATAAGCAACAAATGATAATAATTTGCAACTGTTTTTAATATAATTCCTCGCAATGAAACACAACTTACGTACTACGAAAGTGAACTTATTGGTTATAATCTGATAGCTCAATAGATTCACCCAATGTCATTATATGTACTATTATATATTTTATGTGTTTATTATTATGCTCTAGGTGAGTTGATCGACGGATCTCGGAACTAATAAACTATATGCAATCAATCACCACTTTCAGAATGCCAACTGTGCCATAAGAACGTCACTAATATAGATGCATAGTAGTTTTGTAATGTATTGCTGATATTTTTATCTCATATATCTTGCATAATATCAACGGCACTTGTTTTCTGGTTGGTGTATTCGCGTTAGAGAAAATTTATGACTACAGAACCAATAAATAATAATACAGCTTAATCCAGAGTGCAAAACAATTCTTAATGTGACATAAAGGAAATCAGATATAGCTTAGTGTTCCTTGGTCGATGGTTGATCTACTCCCTTTAGTATGGTATTGATGTGATTGTCAACTAACACCTCTGTCTTCGGGAAAATAGTTCCAACGATGAAGTGCCACAGTGCAATGAAACTTGGGCTATTATCCCTGTAATAACAATGTCCTGTGTCTCTCATAGTATCATAGTTACTGCATATATAACAGGGCTGTGAATGGAAAAAATGTGAAACAGAGGCAATATGTCAAACTACTGAAAACAGGGGGATCGTCCTACATACCTAAACAGTGGTGGAACAAATTCTGAACAGCTTATGGCAAGTCTGACAATATTTATTATTCAAGAATTTGACAAAACAATTGGACATCCTATAAAAAGAGGAATATTCACGGCCCTGGTATAAACACATGTCCATACAAGGCTGATATTAGGGGATGGATCCTGGTGCGTGTCCCTCTATATATGGTCAAGCATTTGGGGTATTACGGGCTACGATAATTTCTCAGAGTGTATGTTGTGCTTGAATTGAACAATGTTTTCTTGCTCTCATCGTTCGTTCGTCAATGATAATATACATGCAACAAATTCCACATGTATATGAGTGATAATGGAATATCTACTTCACTCTTACGATATAAGATGCACAAGAATGCAGCAAGGTTAATGCTCATTCAATGCACCCCGATTAGCCTGCTTCACGACCCACCTCTAACAACACCAACTCCTGGACCAGCACCTACTATATGTGCTCTGTTTGTGCTTGAAAAGAATATATTAATGGTCAAATACATGTACATACTCGTACATGATTGACTGTACTAATGTGCTTGTTATATATGCATCCATCTTATCGTTTTAGTAATACAATAGTGTAACTTACCTGTAGCATGCGCACATGTCAAGGTTCAAGATTTTGTTTATGATATGCTTGCAAATATCTGTTTTTACATAGGAATCATTGAGTGAAATATAATGTGTTATTTCACTTGTTGAAATCAGTGGAATAACACAGTTTAGTCTCATTGCGTTTCTCTTATGGTTTCCAGCCAGTGCAGTTTGAAATATTATAAACAGGAACGTTGTCGCGATCCAGTCGTCAGTGATATCATTTATGACGTCATATACATTAAAGCGCCATTTAGAGCACAGTAGCATGTTGTTCTATTATAAAAGCACTATTAGCCTAAAATAACAAATGGTCGGATTATATTTCAATTACGAACATATACATCTAGCATTATCACCCATGGCTAGCGCCACTCGTGTTAATAATGCATTCACTGTTCATTCGGTGATATACAATTCGACCATACACTGAAACAAACAAATCTTCTCTATACATTGGTTTTATAGTGTAACATATGGGAATACATGTTTTAGATAGGCAGTGTATGGCAAGGGAGAGTAGACACGTATCATACTACTTTCAGCTGTTCTGGAATTACATGAGACAGGTTAATTTACAAACATAGTATGTTCAAACCTTGTGTATTATTTCAGTTTATAACATGGCTGTACAGCCAAATAACATTGTATTATTTCAGTTTTTAACATTACTGTACAGCCAAATAACAGTGTATTATTTCAGGTTTTAACATGACCGTACAGCCAACTAGCAGTTGTCTATTAATTCGATCAAAAAAGTGTGTTAGTTACACTGTATGGATAAATATAAAACAAACAAGAAAGACATTTGTTAGCAATTAGTTAAATTTTCACCAAACTTAAAATAATGAACTAGGAATTGTTATAACATCGATATTACAGTTCAAATATACAATATATTATATTATCTTTATAATTATAATATTGATGAAATAGTGACACAATTTGTTCGTACGGTCAAGTTGGAATCGTCAATGTGAATTTACAATTGAATTAGTTGAATCAAATATTTATCTTTTTAGCAAAATTACCCTTGAATTGAGTTTATACTGTCATTAGCTTGTCCTGTCTTAATCAGAATGAAGTGAAAATAAAAAAATATACAATCACACTGTGCTTATTGTATTCACTTTAGTATATACTGTTGGTGTAGCTTCATAAAGCAGTCATTAGGTTCGGTCATGTATATGATATAAATGCACACTTGTCTAATACACAGTGGCGGATTTATGCCACAAGGGAAAACGGATTCGAGTCGGCAGTCTATGTGTGTTGCAACAGAAAACAGACTAACTCATTCCGTGTTGTTGTAAATAAAAGGGACCTCCGTGGCCGAATGTATAGGGTCGTGGTTTCAAATTACCTCCCCCCTCACCGCTGCAGGGAGTCGAGTTCTATTATGTGAGGAAATTATCTAGCTGGCTTAACGTATGTCCCAAAGCCAACTCGTGCGTGAAGTACTCTTCTCAAGAGTATCCAGTGTCTTTCTCCACCAATTTTAGCAGAAGAGTCGTCGTATGATCTACGCTCTTGGTGCGACTTTAGACCGCCAAAACCAAAACAATACATACTATATTTTACAGTTCGTGTCGATCGCATGTGTTCTATGTGCACTGTCCATGCATGATTGTATCTACATTAGCCTTGTACTAGTCTATGAACAGTCGTTGATATAGTTTGCCTTCTCGTATGTTTCTCTTCACCCCTGTCTATCTCTATTCTCCTAGTATCTAATTCTAACGTCCCCTCATCTTGTCTAGCTAATTCCATAGTCCTATTATCTAATTCTAACGTCCCCTCATCTTGTCTAGCTAATTCCATAGTCCTATTATCTAATTAGTACGTCCCCTCATCTTGTCTAGCTAATTCCATAGTCCTATTATCTATATCTAACTTCTCCTCATCTTGTCTAGTTAATTCCATAGTCCTGTTATCTATTTGTAACTTCTCCTCATCTTGTCTAGTTAATTCCGTAGTCCTATTATCTAGTTCTAACTTCTCCTCATCTTGTCTAGCTAATTCCATAGTCCTAGTATATATTCCTAGCGACCCCTCATCTTGTCTAGCTAATTCCATAGTCCTATTATATATTGCTAACTTCTCCCCATCTTGTCTAGCTAATTCCATTGTCCTAGTATATATTCCTAACGTCCTCTCATCTTGTCTAGCTAATTCGGTAGTCCTATTATCTATTTCTAACTTCTCCTTCTCATCTTGTCTAGCTAATTCCATAGTCCTATTATCTCTTTCTAACTTCCCCTTCTCATCTTGTCTAGCTAATTCCATAGTCCTATTATCTATTTCTAACTTCTCCTTCTCATCTTGTCTAGCTAATTCCATAGTCCTATACTTTCTAATTCCCCTTCTCATCTTGTCTAGCTAATCAGTCCTATTATCTATTCTACTTCTCCTTTCATCTTGTCTAGCTAATTCCATAGTCCTATTATCTATTCCCAACTTCTCCTCATCTTGTCTAGCTAATTCCATAGTCCTATTATCTATTTCTAACCTCCTTCCTCTTGTCTAGCTAATTCCATAGTCCTATTATCTATTCTAACTTCCCCTTCTCATCTTGTCTAGCTAATTCCATAGTCCTATTATCTATTTCTAACTTCTCCTTCTCATCTTGTCTAGCTAATTCCATAGTCCTATTATCTATTCTAACTTCCTCCTCATCTTGTCTAGCTAATTCCATAGTCCTATTATCTATTTCTAACTTCTCCTTCTCATCTTGTCTAGCTAATTCCATAGTCCTATTATCTATTTCTAACTTCTCCTCATCTTGTCTAGCTAATTCCATAGTCCTATTATCTATTTCTAACTTCTCCTCATCTTGTCTAGCTAATTCCATAGTCCTAGTATCTATTTCTAACTTCCCCTCCTCATCTTGTCTAGCTAATTCCATAGTCCTATTATCTAATTCTAACTTCCCCTTCTCATCTTGTCTAGCTAATTCCATAGTCCTAGTATCTATTTCTAACTTTATTTGCTCATCTTGTTTAGCTAATTCCATAGTCCAATTATCTAATTCTAACGTCTCCTCATCTTGTCTATCTAATTCCATAGTCCTATTATCTAATTATAACTTCTCCTTCTCAAGGTAATTCTAATCTCATATTTTATAATTCTACCTTATCCTTTTCAGCTTCGCTAGCAAACTTTAATTTCTCCTCAGCTTAAATATTCTCCTTAGCTTGTCTATCCCTGGATCGTACAACTACTATAAAACGTGTACTACTACGAACAAGAAGTCATCCTAGGGTATTCCTTAATATAGTATTGCACTCACCACCAGGACACCTGTCAGGTCAATATAGTTGTCTGTTCTGTTCTGTTTTTCTAATGTGTCTGCGACAGGAGCACATATCTACAATAGCTAAGTGCAAGCAGTTAAGATAATAGTTTTACAATGACTATCGGAGCAAAAATAAAATAGAGGAACTTTTACAAAAGGTAGTAATAACTACAATAGTATTCAATCACAAAGCGCAATCGATTGGAAATCCCACTTCTGACACCATGACCCAAAGTGTACCAATTGGCGATCACTCACTACGATGGAATAACCCAGAACAATAGCTACAACAATTTAATAATACAACAAATAGATGATATACGTCATATATATATATATATATGTTTGTATTAAGCGACTGAGAAAGAACTCTGATTATTTCAATGCGTGCACTATTTCACTCAAGCTATCTTTAAGACGGATCACTGTTGTTAAACGTCTATCTTTCACTATTCAGCGTGTATGTAATATCTAAGAAAACATCATATAAATGTTTCTGATTGATGTAAGAATCAGTCATGTTAGCATTATGTTATTATGTAGTTATTGCATGTTTAACTACAACACGGTTAACACTTCCAATCAATGAGTATTACCTGAGTGTATTGCTTGCTATATATGTATTTGAGCTCAACCATTACATTTTAAACTATATTTATTTTACAACAATTGCGAAGCAAGTTGTAACAACTTATATTAATCACTCTCGTTGACGCGGATGAAAGTGTAAATGTCGTCATTCGTGTGGGAGGAAACCGGAGTACCCGGAGAAAACCCACCTGTCCGATCTGGCGACCACCGTACCATCTCACATACTTCCCGGTCCGAGGATCGATCCCGGGTTGCATTGGTGAGGAGCGAGCGCGCTAACAACTTCGCTAATCGGACAACCATTCAATGGTTATAGCATTTTAATTGGCAGTGCGATATGGATTGAGCATAATATTGTTAACATAGATTGCCTCAATGTATTCAGAAAAGTCACTGGCCAAGCATAGTGTACACTCTTTAAATGAAAGCAAAGAAACGTATGCAATACAGTCGTTCAGCTTCATAGTTATCTTCTGCAAACACATAATTGTGTAACTTAATTGATTGGAAGTCGTGATAGCGCAGTGGATGCGCGTTCGCTTCAGGTGCGAAATGTCCGGAGTTCGAGCCCCACTGGAGCCATTACGAGTGTGCCCTTAGGCAAGCATTTAAATTCCACGTTGCCTCTTCTCTCTCCCTCGTGGCGATAGATTCCATCAGGAATGAGGTCTCGAGAGTAATTTATATAAGTTGAAATAACTTGTTTCGCAATCGAGCTAAAATAAATTTGTATAATAAAGAAAAAACGTAATTGATATGGTCAAATAAAATGATCAGTTACTAGAATTAAAACATCTCTATGCAATGAAGCTTAATATTGCCTGTAAATATTCTATACTGTACAGTTCTGGATGAACCGAAATACAACGTTTTGTACGCTGTAGTAAACGACCTCATATGGAAATAATTGCATATTCAGTTGTATCCGATATTGATTATCGGTTCTAGATTTGTCTTTGTCACGTTTTAGTTTCATCGTATTGTAACTATTACGACGTGCACAAGTTCTAAATAGTAAGCAATTCTTACTATATTTATAATACACGTTGATAGGTAGCCTCCTGAACACTCTCCCACATTTTATAAAACTGTATTTTATGACCACTTATAGCCATTAATCTACTCTATAACAACCTATATGAAACATGGCAGTGTAAGCATACCAAAATAGTTTTAAAACTGATTACATCAGAACTTGCTCGACATTCAATATAATGGTATGAAATACTAAAATACTATGTTGCAACAAACAAATAGTTTCAGCGCATGGTAAATGCTCCAAATGTACCCAATACAGTAATGATAAAAACAATTGACTCATTACATTTGAATATCGAAATGCACTATTACTAATTTGACAAACATCACACACTAGCGTTCTGTTCCTATGTAATTACATATGTTATATTCAATAGGTTGATACATTCATGGCTATGTACCTCTTGTACATTTATTTCTCAATAATGTATGAGTTCTCAACAAAACATTATCACAGCATACAATTCACTTCAACAATATACACAGATCTAACATATAGCTCTATATAATTAGAACATCCTCTTATATTACACTAGATTTCACAGTCTATACACCTTAGTATGACAGAAACCTTTTTGGATACAACCATTACCCACGATTCAGCAATAGTTACCATTCCAAGGTTAGTTACCTTTATTAATTTAACATTGTACATTTAAATATAGCCACACTCTTTGGCTCTAATTAACTCCGTTGATGCCAATCACAGACTGCAGTATTCACTGCCTCATCTGTTATATCTACATTGCTCAAGCTGGCGTAAATGGCTCAGTTTCCGGATTTAACAATATGTTCATGAATTCCTTCACAATGAGGCGTATATGGTGGAATAAACTTCTAATCAATTTGTTTGCAAATGTAGCACCTTCAGTGATAGTGATGTTGTCAAGTTTAATGTACACGGTTATCAGTTCATTTACACTACCCACGATCTTTGTTCCATTGTCCTCTACGGCTTACAAATCTGTTCAAACAATTCACAAATGAATTCGTTTCAAAACTATAGGCTACTTCCAGATGCATCGCCATTGTCGTCATACAAGGAACACGAATACATATGTATTGCTTTTATCTTTTGCTGGACTACGCCCCTGCTTCGTGACAAATAGTTTATCGCAGTATGTCTTAATGGTCGCATTATCTGTTATGAACTCTCAGTTGTTCTGAGTTTGCATTGAGCACACTTATTCTACCAATGTTCGTAGTTCTTCCCTGACTGATATATAATCCAATATCTACTTGAAACATCAAATTCGTGGCTCCATGATTTGTTCTTCTCTGACTGATATATAATCCAATACCTACTTGAAACATCAAATTCGCGTCTCCATGATTTGTTCTTCCCTGACTGATATATAATCCAATATCTACTTGAAACATCAAAATCGTGTCTCCATGATTTGTTCTTCCCTGACTGATATATAATCCAATATCTACTTGAAACATCAAATTCGCGTCTCCATGATTTGTTCTTCCCTGACTGATATATAATCCAATATCTACTTGAAACATCAAATTCGCGTCTCCATGATTTGTTCTTCCCTGACTGATATAAAATCCAATATCTACTTGAAACATCAAATTCGCGTCTCCATGATTTGTTCTTCCCTGACTGATATATAACCCAACATCTACTTGAAACATCAAATTCGTGTCTCCATGATTTGTTCTTCCCTGACTGATATATCTTGAAACATCAAATTCGTGTCTCCATGATTTGTTCTTCCCTGACTGACATATAATCCAATATCTACTTGAAACATCAAATTCGTGTCTCCATGATTTGTTCTTCCCTGACTGATATATAATCCAATATCTACTTGAAACATCAAATTCGTGCCTCCATGATTTGTTCTTCCCTGACTGATATATAATCCAATATCTACTTGAAACATCAAATTCGTGCCTCCATGATTTGTTCTTCTCTGACTGATATATAATCCAATATCTACTTGAAACATCAAATTCGCGCCTCCATGATTTGCTCTTTCCTGGCAGATATATAATACAATATCTACTTGAAACATCAAACCCTCCAATGTCACTCCTCATGAACCCTTCTATGGTTGTGCACGTCTTATATCCATATACTGCTTGTTCCCATTTCATATACACTGATATTCAACACTGGATGATTATGCTTCAAATGTGTGAATTAGCCTACATTATGCTTGTTCAAATTCCTGTACACTGATGTAACTCTCTGGTAACTTGCTAGTGTCTATGAATCGATGAACTCTTGAATTAGGTTACTCCAGCTTGAGTACCTTTTTGTGTTAATTGGTAGTAATTGTCAGCCGAGTCTCTCCTTATTTCAGTTTTTGCTATTTCTGTTACTTCCAAGAATAATCGTGGGCCAAGCCACTACGTCACTTTCGAGGAGCCTTGGCCCATGACGCCACTGATCATCTTGAGCTAATTATAGGACTGCTGTGACGAGCATAGCCACATCTGCCGGATTCCCTTTTATGGGCACATATCGCCACATACTCGGTGACGTATGCTCGTGTGTACTGTGTTTTGACTTGGTGTTCAGGTTCTCGTCTTCTTGAAGGAGAAATCTCGACATTATATAGAATGAGGTGATGTGTGCTCTGACATCTGCTTACTCCACATGTACTGTAACCCCTGACTTTCCATCCCGAATGATTGGTTCAGAGACAGCTATAGCACAGCTGCAGTGATATTGCTTCGCCCACATTTCGGATACTGAAAGATTCATCATAACACTACTGTCCCATATTCCATGATTATTATAATGGAAACGCATACAGTCGCTGTTTCAACGATTTTTTTTCTCTCTTAGTTATTCCATCAATTCTATATTCTATATACATGGCTACGTTTTGACATTTAGTACACATTAATTCAACACCTCAACATATTCCTGCTTTATATTCTCATATACCATCTTTGGTAACTATCATTCCTTAGGGTTGCTTTTTAACACCGGTATATATAAAAGCCACTGTGTATATCGTCAACATTGGTTTCCTTCATTCTATATCAAGAAAATCTGCGAATCTCTCTACAGCTTGCATTATCCCGTCTAAGGTCCGGAAATATGTCTATCTCATCCATATATTAGTTAATCAGTCTTTTATCACCACCAAACGTCCGGGAAAGTCGTCTCTCTGTTGCCATTACATGTGCAAAAGCCGAATATCATAACACTTTTATTGCATTCAATGCTTCAAATCCAACTGTTATTAATAATTCGAGAAGAAATGCTGTTGTATATAATATGGTACCAATCGAACTTAAAGGCCGTTTTTAAATCCGATACATAGTGATGTTTCAAAAACAAATCTCGTTCTATAGTACCAAAGGCTTTTCTAAAATCAAAGAATAAAAGAGCACCATCTATATCAAGTTGCTTAGTATAATAATCAATAATAAATTGTATCTGTCTACTATTAAAAACTATGTAAATATATATTTGTCATATATCCCTAATGATCTAATTCTATTATTTTAGTAATACTTGCAAACGTTGTGATACGACTTTTGTTAATAATGTATTTTCTGTTTCTAAATGCGATATTAACGAAGTATGTCACATTGAGTGACACTATAAGTAAATTATTTTTTCAGATAATCAAAGCAAATGCTCATCTATTTATTGCATGTTGAACAGTTATCTGATGAAGGAACGAACGTTCATTGCTATTATACAAATACACAACCAATTTCAGGGTGGAATACAGAGCTTAACAGTAAAGTCATGAAACTGGTCAATATGTCAGAAGCATCTGCACACGTTTCCACCATGATAGTTATCGTCATTTTAGCTGAGAGGGATTCATCGGTTCCTTCATATACAAGTTGGTATCCGGCTCTGTTTGCAGTAGTCAAAGCATTGGCTGCGGCTATATAGCACCAGTGGCGCTGTCTAATGTCAAGTTAGAACACAATCTAATATTTACCAGGTTACTGGTATAAGGACACTGCACAGTAGCGCGATTGGCGTATATATATTATACTAAATCACTGGCATAGCACAATATATGTATATGGGATATTCTCGGGAGCGTATTCTTGATAAAAGTCATGCATTTTGTTAGAATATATATACTTGTCAACTGTAATAGGCAATCAGGAGTGATACTTATTAGTCATAATTATGTAATGAGAAGCCAACAGAATAACCAGTCTACTTATAGAAGATATTTGGCCTTCAATCAGAATTGTTCAAAATCTTGGCATTACAAATGGGTAACTTGGCATGGGTGAACGACACTAGTACCCATGCGTCGTTTTTTAAAATTATAAATGGCTCAACGACGTCCTTCCGTCTACAAGTATAAACGGGAGGTAACTCCGTTTCAGAATTTCGAACAGAGATGTTTACCTCGGTAGATTTTCGGTACAATACTCTCCCTGTTTCTACACCGTATTCTGATATAGACGAAAACGGGTGATAGCGAACCCGTTACCAGTTCAATATTCTCTGTATGTGGTAATGGGAGAAGATATTGGACCGACTCCATGAATAGAGCTAGGTCCGTGTTCTCTATGGGACTACGGCGATTCACTTAATATCGGAGAAGTTCCAATAGAGGAAGAGGACTAGGCTACACTAAAGGTGTTGCCTACTGAAGTGGATATTGACTCCCCACTTTTGTCCCCTCAACGCCAATCGCTTGTGTGGTCAACCTGGCAGTGAGGCAGCCACGGAACTCCATATATTTGGTAGCGTTCAAGGAGACGTCAGTTCATAATCGTTTCTTTATTTCAACACATCATATCGTTTGGTTCTTTCCTGAGGAAATGGAAGGCGACGTTCATTTCTTGTATAGCATTGCTACATACATGTAATTCAATACATAATACTTATAACAAATAAATGTAACCCAACATAAATGTTAGCATGATGAATGAGTAAACAATACATGACTCAATAATAAATTAATAAGTAATTAATAAATAATAACAAATAATACACTTAATAATAAGCAACCTCACGTCCAGAAGACTAGAATAGAAAGCGTGTTGTCTATAACGAGAGTGGTGAGGTAGCGTTCTTGTCGACGTCAGTTCATACAGTCTTGTCGTTATGTTGTGTTAATGTCCGATTGTCGGGTCTTTGGGTCTAATCGTACCACCATGGTCGACTTGTAATAGCATATGGGCTGGCGGTACCTGGGGCATTCACGTTGCATCCTTGGCCTTTTGGGCAGTTGGTGGCGTTTGGTCGTTCTTTGTAAGCAGCATCGGCAATCTGTACAAATCGTCCAGCTATCTGTAACTTCTTTCCTTCCCTAGGGCTAATTAGCTTGAATAACTCTTTGTTGATGGATATGTAATCCACGACTGATTCAATGATAAGTAATTAATAAATAATAATAAACAATAAGCATACTAGTAAGTAACGTAACTGCCATTATCCTGCAATAGTAAACATGTTATCCATAAAGAGAGAGGTGTAGTGGCGTTCTAATTGGCGTTCTAATGGGCGTTCTAATTGGCGTTCTAATGGGCGTTCTAATTGTCGTTCTAATGGGCGTTCTAATTGGTGTTCTAATTGGCGTTTTAATGGGCGTTCTAATTCGCATTCTAATGGGCGTTCTAATTGGCGTTCTAATGGGCGTTCTAATTGGCGTTCTAATGGGCGTTCTAATTGGCGTTCTAATGGGGGTTCTAATGGGCGTTCTAATGGGCGTTCTAATTGGCATTCTTTCACACAGTCCTGTGTTAATATCGTTTCTAATCTCTTTTATGAAGAAAAGAGCATTTCAATTGCCTTACATTCCATTAGTAAGACGCAACCACTCTCTTCTAAATGCCAACTCCCAGTTGTTCATGAATGATAAAGCATTCATGACTGTTGTCTCTGGCATATTGCCGTCTCATGTGAATTGTCAATCTTTCATTTTTTTATTCTGAGATGACGGAACGCGTTACTATTATACCAATACACAAACAATATAGTAAACAGAGAAATAGTATAGTCATGAAACTGGCCAAGATGATAGAAGCGTCACATCACGTTCCCATCATGATAGTTATCGTCATTGTAGCTGTGATGGATCCATTGGTCCCTTCGTATACACGTTGGTAACCGGCTCTGGTTACAATAGTCAAAGCATTGGGGCTATAGTTGTAGCACAAGTGGTGGTAGCTAATGCCACGGCACTATTAGTGATACACGTTGAAAAGAACGGAATCCAATATTCAATAGCTTTTTTAACTTTTCTTTTCTTTTCAATAACAACTTACACAAATATATATATATATAATTATATACACATTATCCAATGAATCATGGCATGGAAGGTAACATAGAACAATGTTGTTTCTATAGATAGAAGTGAGAGTAGATTTAAATAATGTTAAACGATGAGATGTATTTTATCCCATTTTATGCCACTGAATACATTTTCAATTTCAATTTAATTTATTTCTCTCATTTCGTGTAAACATGACAATATGATATAGATAGATATTTGTTTAGGTATATAGCAACAAATCATGATATAACGAGGCAACTTGTAACATTCAACTGTTAACATGATTTACAGATGATATAACGAGGCAACTTGTAACCTACAACTGTTAACATTATTTACAGATAATATAACGAGGCAACTTGTAACATACAACTGTTAACGTGATTTACAGATAATATAACGAGGCAACTTGTAACATACAACTGTTAACATGATTTACAGATGATATAACGAGGTAACTGGTGACCTACAACTGTTAACATGATTTACAGATAATATAACGAGGCAATTTGTAACATACAACTGTTAACATGATTTACAGATAAATCCTGTTTTATAATTAATTGTATAATAAGTAAGATTATTACATGCAATATATCTTCGGGAGGGTAACTCAATTTCAATATTTTACTTAATATCTAAAGAAAAATAAACAACAATTACTGCATGAGAATAATGATGCAGCATTCTCTCAATATGTAAGTTATCATCTACATTTAAAGTATGATTTCTTTGATAAACAAACATTTTATAATTTCAGGAGCATTTTCAACATTCATATCAGAAACTAAGTTGTATATATTTGCCTTATGTTGTAAAACACGTTTTCTACTATCATTAAGTGTGGAGCAGTCTAACAAATAATGAAATGCTTCACATGTATTACAAAGCGTACATACGCGGCTTGAAAACACAGACCCATTTCAGTGTCTACAGGAAATACGTGATTTCTTGTTCTAAGCTTCACAACATAAATTTAGGGGATGTTTTGACTAAATAGTTTCAAATGCTATCACTACACGTACATTCTATGGTTATCCATACAATAAACGGAAGTCTTGCATCATTTCCACCCAGGACGATTCTCTTCGCACATCAATCGGAACGCATCTATGTGATACGTCACGAAAGCTGTCATGGAATATATTAAATATAATAACCGTATTTTGCTCACAAGGTACGGATTAATTAGTCTGTCTTTATACCCACATGGCTCCCTGCCCAAGTATCTTTATCCAAGTAATATTCCAAGTAATAGTTTACTTTACCTTTATAGTGTAGTCATTGTTTAATTAGTTTACTATGCCTTTAAATTGTAATCATTATTTTATTAGTTTCCAGTCAACTTAATTCTTTAATTTTAAATCATGATGATAATTGTATGATTCTGTTATTTGTTTCTTTATGCTATGTACCTGTATTGTAAAGTACTTTTGAACGTATGTTGCTATATGAAAAGAGTGCTATATAAATCCAGTATAATAATAATAATAAACATATAAAGCGATTAGTAGATATATTAGATCTTAGTGACATTTGGTTAAACAATGACAAATCATGTAATCACAATTTTGTTTCTAATAATGCATCAAGGAAATATTTAGATATATATATTTGAATGCTTGAGAAGTTGAATTTGGTTAGAGATTCTGGCAATGAACGCCACACATGTATTTGTAAAGTGTGTACTTGTCATACTGTTGAATATGAATATCACTTTTTGTTATGCTAACCTTAGCACTATGTATTTGGGTACTTATTCTTGGCATATAATGCAAACATTTATAAAGTGTGTATGCTAACCATAGCACTATGTCTTTGTGTAATTATTCTTGGCCTACAAGGCAAACATTTATAAAGTGTGTATACTAACCATAGCACTATGTCTTTGTGTAATTATTCTTGGCCTACAAAGCAACCATTTATAAATTGTGTATACTAACCATAGCACTATGTCTTTGTGTAATTAATTTTGGTATACAAGGTAAACATGTATACATTGTGTATACTAACCTTAACACTATGTAGTTGGGTAATTAGTTTGGCCTACAAGGCAAACATTTATAAAGTGTGTATACTAACTTTAGTACTATTTATGTGTGTAATATTCTTGGCCTACAATGCAAACATGTATAACTGCTGTATGCTAGCCTTAGCACTATTTATATGTGTATGTTATTCTTGGCATACAATGCACACATTTATAAATGTTTTGTTACCAAAGAACAGCAGAACAATTATTACAACAGCAAACTATATTAGCAAATTATTCAAGTTAAAACATCATCACTTGAACCAACAGCTTCTTCCTGATAACTTGCTTTGTGTATTAATATAACATTAATAAATATGTATTGCTCATAACTTGATAAATTGAGACAATAAAAATTATATAGAGAATATTAAATTTCTGTATTATAAATTTTTATTTATTAGGCGAGTTGGAGAAAATATAAAAGGCGAGCATGACAATTTAAAATTTATAAGATAATATTAATAGTCTATTAATCCTATCTTCTGATGATCAAGTATTAGAGAGGAAAATTAACGAATATTCATGACATGAAGTTTACCCTACCATCTGTGAACATATGACGTCATACACGCAGCGTTATGACGTTACGAAATGTTTATTATGGCGCTTTTTACCATTGCTACACATTTAATTAGCATACATATACAGTCTGCATCCGTTATGTCAAAGTCGGTTACATCGAATTCTCCAATTATCTCGAAGTCGGATAAAAGTCCAGTTTCAGACACTATCATTTTACATATAGCGGGCTACGTTTATATAGAATTTGTATAGTAGTCAAACTTCGGTTGTGTCGAAATATTTTGTTCGGTCCGACGAAATTCGACATAACGGATATATATATATATGGAATTGACATCTTATGTGTATATGCTTGACAATATTCATATCATACGAACCATAATTTATTTTCGTCAAAATGTTTGCAATTTTATAGTTTCTGAAATGTAGACAATATTATGACTCATGTTAATATGGGGGCTTAACAGCTAATTGTATTGAATGTCTTGATCACTTTGTTTTTGTCTCTGAGATAGTAAATCTATTTTTGTGTATCTTTAAACATGCTATAACAGCACTGTTTGGGTTGTATCCAGAGCCATTTGTCGTCTTTGCTGAAGCTTAGTTGTCTTATTGCCAACGGTAATTTGGCATATTTCGTTTTGAATATGAAGCATACAACACTGTGTCTCCATAGTATTTAATATGACAAAAACATCGTTATAATAAAATATGATGTCGATACCAAAAGTATATTCACAAAGTCACTCATGTAACAAGTAAACTGTTTATTGTATAATCCATTAGAAATAATTCTTATTCCCCACTCTGAATTTTTATAGAAATGAATATTTGAGGAGTGGTAGGTTGATGCTTGATTTCCTAACTGTTATTCCTGTTAGAATGTATGTTTGTCTTTGTGGAATTATTTATTATTGCTTATAGAATGCTATTTGGTTTGGTGTATATGTTTTTAAAATGAACCACGTGACATTCCTAACGGTCTGTCGTGTTAGAATGTATTTTTGTCTTTATGGAATTATTTATTATTGCAGTAAGAGAATGTTATTTGTTTTGGTGTACATTTTTATTGAGCCACGTGACATATCTAGCGACCAATTATTAGTGTTAATGGAATAAAACAACGAATTTATATTTCGTGTTACATGCACTCATATAACAGCTACTTGTGTTACAGGGAGGTTCACAACTGTTACATGAGTGAAAGGAATGTTAAGATTAAAGCTATTAGTATGCAGTGTTTCGACTACATTTGAATGGTTTTCAGTGTTCAAGGAATTTCATACAAAGTGGTATACACTAATTGAAATTATGTGCTGGACAAGTGAATATGAATATACTGTTTCAGAAGAGAACGCATACTAATATGTTGCAGTAAACTGCTACACGATGGAAAATGCAAGTTATTTATGGCTACACACCTACTTCATAGTTTAACTTCAGTCATACATGTATCGGAATCCACAGCACTGTACTAGTTAGCATTAACATTATAACGGGACACTGTCTGATGTATTGTAATACATGCATGTGAAAAAGCATTATGTACTAGTATATATCGTTACACAAGTGAACACTTGGAACTGTTACAGTAAACAGTTACACGAAAGATGCAATAAATTAGTTGTCAAATGGATGAAAATTGAGTATTAAGTATTCTCTTGTGTATTGTTAACATATGATAGTATGTCTGATACGGCTTATACTGCAATGCATGCTTGTGAACAATCAATATGTATCTAATGTTACACTAAAAAATGAGAGAATAATGGAACCATTTGTGAAAACCACCAGAATACAGATGAAATAGATATGCCTGATAAGTCTGAAACCATTTATGAACACCACGCTGTTAAATGTATAATAATGACAACAATGACCTATCCACGACAATACACTAGATGAAATAGAGATGACTGATACGATTGAGAACATAAATTAAACCAATGTGACCGCCACGAGATTACAGATGAAACAGAAATGACTGATAATAATGCGAACACTGAGAATACCACTTGTAACACCTACGATACTGCAACTGAACAGAAATGATCCATACGAACAATGGAAATAAGACTTGTGAAAACTATGAGATAACAGGTGAAACAGAAATGACTGGCACTATTAAAGACATAAATGAAACATTGTTGCACACGACTGAGGAAAATACATAGGCCAAGTGTGAATGTCAGAAGAATACAACTGAAATAGAAATAACAGATACGATTGAAAGCATACATGAAACCATTCGTATCACCACGAAGTGACACAGAAATGTTTCAGCTGATAAGAATTAAAACAATGAAAATACAACTTATGAAAGCCGCGAGAATACAGGTGCATCAGAGCCGACCGAGAAATATGCGAGTATTGATAATTGTGAAAGCCACGAGAAAATCGGTGAAACAGAAATGACTGAGAAACATGGGAGCAATGTTACGATAGCTCTGGAAAACCACGATATTACAAGTGAAACCGAAATTACTGAGTGGTATGGGAGTAATGTCAATGTAACCTGTGAAAGCTACGAGACTACAACTTGATAAGACTGAGAGCATTGAAAGCATCGGGTGTGGAAGTCATGACAGTGGAAGTGAAACAGAAATGACTGATAATAATGAAAGAATGAGTATCATAATAATACCACCTGTGTAAGCCACGAGAACACAGGTTAAAACAATAATCATCGGCGATAGCAATGAGAACATCAGTCGGAAATACCACCTGTGTAAGCCACGAGAATACAGGTTAAAACAATAATCATCGGCGATAGCAACGAGAACATCAGTCGGAAATACCACCTGTGTAAGCCACGAGAACACAGGTTAAAACAATAATCATCGGCGATAGCAATGAGAACACCAGTCGGAAATACCACGAGCGTACACCCAGGTAAAACAGTAATTGACATGAAAGAGAACGCTAAGTCAGATTGTAGCACAATGTTTGTTAAAGAAATAAAAGAAAATGCGGAAGCAATAAGTAGTTCCGAATACAAAGTTATATGTGATATTTTGGAAGTACATGCATATTGCAATACTAGTCAGACCAACGTGCAATAAAGAACAGTGGCATAAAACGATTACTTTGTACATGAAACTTTGTACATGCCAACTGAAATCCAATAACAACAAAACCCAAACGCAAAAACTACATTAGGTATTGCAGTATTATTATTAATAATAACAACATAAATGTTGTGTCTATTGCTGAATGTATACATATGCTTATACAAATGTAAGCTCATTACTCACAAGCCACAATACGCAGTCCATGTATATAAGCAATCCAATTGCATGTGATATTTTTCCATCATGTAACATATCATGTTTGAATTTATATTTAGTGATATATAATTATATATATATATATATACGTTCTTTTAGCAATTAAGGCAAACTGATTTATTAATTTGTTATGAATAAAATTGTTTAATGTTCAATAAAAACAACATACATTTGTATCTCTTGTTCCCTCATATATAACAAGAGTAGTCAGTCATGTAACATACGTTTCTCTATTGTAACGTTTGACAAACAGTTGCTTGTGAAAGGGACGTTTAGTGAGTCGCAACGTTTATTTATAGATTTGAACCGGAGCCACATCCTCGTCATGGATAAACACTGAATGGGATGTAAGATGCATCTTTAAGTTATTTAAAGAAACAAACGTGGTGTCATACATTAAAAGCTTTATTTTGAAATAACGAACTATGGGTGGTAAAACCAAATATAGCATTCTATCTCAAACAATAAATTGTTTTATATTATAATGCGCTTAATTATGTTTATATAGTAGGTATGCAAATGGTCACACTTTTTTGAGGCAAACATTTGGATCAAAATTATACCATATACATGTAATAGGAAATTACATGCTGCAGACATTTGCGTGTTCAACGATGTAGTTTCGCTTTAAATCACACACTTATATAACAAGAGTTGATATATTTAAATCTCTGGCCTATTAAGAGCAGTCCAATAATGAAAAATAAAGTAGTCTACAGCAAATACAAAGGCATGACGTCATGACAGTGTTTTAATATATCTTAGACACAAATATAGATAGTATCAAGTTTATATAGAAATATCTTGTTATATAAGTGTGTGTTGTAAGTAAGATATAAGTCTCAAACGATTCAATATGTATGTCCTATATATAATACACTAGAGGGCACGAAGTAGTGCGAATTCCTCCGCCACACTGTGATCCAGATCCGAGTCATCATCAAAAGGTAATGGAGTCGTCATAGACCCAATGTGGGCCATCCCCAAGAAAGCATCAATAGCCATGAAACTGTACAGAGTCATCACCAACAGCTACTGGAGTCGTCATAGGCCCATGGTGGACCATCCCCAAGAAAGCATCAACAGCCATCCAACTGTACAGAGTCATCACCAACAGTTAATGGAGCCGTCATAGACCCAAGGTGGACCATCCCCAAGAAGGCATGAACTGTCATCCAACTGTACAGAATCATCACCAACCGTTAAATGAGTCGTTCTAGGCCCATGGTAGACCAACCCCCACGAAAACAGCCATCCAACTGTACAGAGTCATCACCAACAGTTAATGAGTCGACCTAGGCCCATGGTAGACCATCCCCAAGAAAGCATGAACTGTCATCCACTGTACAGAATCATCACCAACAATTAATGAGTCGTCATAGACCAAGGTGGACCATCACCAAGAAAGCATGAACTGTCATCCAACTGTACAGAATCATCACCAACCGTTAAAGGAGTTGACCTAGGCCCATGGTGGACCATCCCCCACGAAAACAGCCATCCAACTGTACAGAGTCATCAACAACAGTTAATGAGTCGTCCTAGGCCCATGGTTGACCATCCCCCACGTAAACAGTCATCCAATTGTACAGAGTCATCACCAACAGTTAATGAGTCGTCCTAGGCCCATGGTAGACCATCCCCAAGAAAGCATGAACTGTCATCCAACTGTACAGAATCATCACCAACCGTTAAAGGAGTTGACATAGGCCCATTGTGGACCATCCCCCACGAAAACAGCCATCCAACTGTACAGAATCATCACCAACAATTAATGAGTCGTCCTAGGCCCATGGTAGACCATCCCCAAGAAAACATGAACAGCCATCCAACTGTACAGAGTCATCACCAACAGTTAATGGAGCCGTCATAGACCCAAGGTGGACCATCCCCAAGAAGGCATGAACTGTCATCCAACTGTACAGAATCATCACCAACCGTTAAATGAGTCGTTCTAGGCCCATGGTAGACCAACCCCCACGAAAACAGCCATCCAACTGTACAGAGTCATCACCAACAGTTAATGAGTCGACCTAGGCCCATGGTAGACCATCCCCAAGAAAGCATGAACTGTCATCCAACTGTACAGAATCATCACCAACAATTAATGAGTCGTCATAGACCCAAGGTGGACCATCCCCAAGAAAGCATGAACTGTCATCCAACTGTACAGAATCATCACCAACCGTTAAAGGAGTTGACCTAGGCCCATGGTGGACCATCCCCCACGAAAACAGCCATCCAACTGTACAGAGTCATCAACAACAGTTAATGAGTCGTCCTAGGCCCATGGTTGACCATCCCCCACGTAAACAGTCATCCAATTGTACAGAGTCATCACCAACAGTTAATGAGTCGTCCTAGGCCCATGGTAGACCATCCCCAAGAAAGCATGAACTGTCATCCAACTGTACAGAATCATCACCAACCGTTAAAGGAGTTGACATAGGCCCATTGTGGACCATCCCCCACGAAAACAGCCATCCAACTGTACAGAATCATCACCAACAATTAATGAGTCGTCCTAGGCCCATGGTAGACCATCCCCAAGAAAACATGAACAGCCATCCAACTGTACAGAGTCATCACCAACAGTTAATGGAGCCGTCATAGACCCAAGGTGGACCATCCCCAAGAAAGCATGAACTGTCATCCAACTGTACAGAATCATCACCAACCGTTAAAGGAGTTGGACCTAGCCATGGTGACAATCCCCCACGAAAACAGCCATCCAACTGTACAGAGTCATCACCAACAGTTAATGAGTCGTCCTAGGCCCATGGTGGACCATCCCCCACGAAAACAGTCATCCAACTGTAAAGAGTCATCACCAACAGTTAATGAGTCGTCCTAGGCCCATGGTAGACCATCCCCAAGAAAGCATGAACAGCCATTCAACTGTACAGAGTCATCACCAACAGTTAATGAGTCGTCCTAGGCCCATGGTGGACCATCCCCAAGAAAGCATGAACAGCCACCCAACTGTACAAAATCATCACCAAATGTTAATGGAGTCGTCCTAGGCCCATCAAACAATCCCCATGAAAGCATGAACATCCCTCTATATGTTACCTAATCCTGCTTACAGGCAGACAAACACACCGGGTGGATAACACCTAGCCTAACGGCAACATTATATACCAATGACCCAACACAGATTACTTCTCTTTTATCGCCAATTTCTTCCAGTAAAACCGTAACTTTGACACTTGAGAACTCGAAACTATTAATATCGATTGAGCATAACTATATGTGGTGTTTCACTTTGGAAGAACCTGGAGTACCTGAATAAAACTCGCATGTCCGATTTGGCGACCGTCGTACCAACTCATATACTTCCCGTTCCAAGGATCGAACCAGGGTTGCATTAGTGAGAAACGTTGTGTTTAATAACGTCGAACCAACAGGTTAGGTCATATGGCGTCTTCTAGCTAATATTGGCGGAGGAAGATCCGGATGCCAACGAGCAGTATTTTAAGCGCGGACAGACACCGGGATATAACCACCGACCTTCCGCAAACCAGCTGGAAAGCTTCCTCACATCAATTAGTTTATACAAATTTATTTTAGCTCGATTGCGAAACAAGTTATTTCAACTTATATAAATCACTCTCGAGACCTCATTCCTGATGTAATCCATCGCCACGAGGGAGAGAGAAGAGGCAACGTGGACTTTAAATGCCTTGCCTATGTTGGTTAAATACACTCAACACAATTCCTAATCGGTGACCTGGTGTTTTATAATATA
This sequence comes from Archivesica marissinica, assembly GCA_014843695.1. NCBI lineage: Eukaryota > Metazoa > Mollusca > Bivalvia > Venerida > Vesicomyidae > Archivesica > Archivesica marissinica. The sequence continues at coordinate 60,334,049 of CM026392.1, forward strand.
TGGAGTCAACTAATAATCATACACTATACATATTTTCATATTTTCATAATTCAATGTATTTTATTCCAGATGTTGATATTTATTATACAGTAATTCATTACATAAAGATCTGTAATAATATGTATCAAATAAAATGATATGAATATTGATATTATACGGTTATTAGTTGGCTCCAAATACTGTATAACACACGGTGACTGATTAGGAATTGTGTTGAGTGTGTGTCTAAAGACGTATTGCAAATTCCCATAGAATGGTAAGTCATCAGACATGTGTTGTAATCAGTATAGTTTATGTATATATTATGTATTGATTACTGGTGTAGTTGAGTTTGACTCAACTCAACTACAATGGTGGTTACAACGTCCGTGGCGTCCGTGTGTGGCGTCCGTGGTCCAGTGGTAGAGCGTCGGATTTGGAATCGAACGGTCCCGGGTTCGATACTCGGACAAGCCACGTATATAGTGTCATTGAGCAAGGCACCTCACACACATTGCTTAGTATTGGTTAATCGCTTATGTCGGCTAAGCCTGCCCAGGAAAACATGTCTAGGTCCCCGATAGGAGATTGACATTAATGGAACATACATACATACAACACATGCCTCATGATTTACCATTATATGGGAATATAAGTGGCTCGCTGTCACATTCTCACAACTCCACACTGGTGTCTGTTAGAACTGTAAAAGTAAAGTGTTTGGCCCTTTAAATAAACACTTATTTCTGACTTATGAGACATCTCTTTTTATGAACATCAGTACTTCCCGAATCATATGCTTGTATGACAGGCGCCATGCTGGTAGGAAACCGGCCATATCGGAACAAACCCCTGGCGGGATTCGAACCTTCGACCTCCGTAGACGGACTGAGATTAGTAGTGCGTGAGATAGAGGACAGATTTGTGATTAAGAAATAGATGCCATTCTGAATCTGAAAGTCAGTAGCGAATTATGAATATGAAAGAGCATTCTGTTATTATTCTCAAAAACAATGTATGGTTTCCTGTACACATGCGTATGCCATTTAACAAATACTAACCATTAAACCATTGAAGGATCTTGCTATATTAAAACTAATAAACGTTGTGGAAAGATGGCGTCTCTTCCAATATTAAAAATGCCGCTAAAGTTCTCTCCCAGAAGTCAGTTCGGTAAATACAACCCACAGAAGGTTAGCAAAATCAAGTAGACAACTGTTACATTGACAATTGCAACCAAACCCATCAGAGTTGTCTCCCTTTTGTATAAAGCTTGGAAAGCAACCCGGTTACATTATTTCTAGGAATGGCAACGAATAGCGATTAATCTATTCGAATATTCGATCGGGAAGGTATTTGTTGACATTGTATATTTAACTGACAGTATGGTCGTGTAAATATCATTGCACAATTATTTTGACCAGGAACACGTTACACTGAATACAATGCAAATAACACTGTGCCAAGCAATGTCTGCTACGTTGTAACCCTTACTGTTTCATATAGCAGATTCTACAGAATTTTTATTTATGTTTATTTAACATCTCCTGATGAGATTCGTCATTTTAGATTGTTGGAGGACAGACAGAGACCCATTCCAGAGTCTCCACTGGTTCTTTTACGTGCACGGTGTACAGCACCGACACGAGACCTTGGTTTAAAGTCTCAACTGAAAGACTGTTAATACGATTAGGGTCAGCGTGTTACAACTGGACTACAGATCCGTGTGTGTATTATATTATATGATGACTATCGACTACGACACACAGCTACAGCGACAAGATGTCCACTCGACTACGGTTTGCAGATTATAAAGGCATCATAGGTGACACTTGCCAATCTTGGTTCCATGCTAATTGTCAAGGTGTAGGGGATGGCACATACGATCACCTCCTCGACTCTAGTTTCACCTGGCATTGTTTAAGCTGTGGTAGCTTAAACTATTATTCTTCCTTATCACACTCCCTGAACTCCATCAGTAGAAGTTCTACCTTTAGTCTGATTGCAATCATGTCATGTGAAGAAGATACCCAATTAGCAACAACCGCTAGTAAATCCCAGCGTCAAACTTCCTTTAAGAATCCCCCTAAATCCATTTCCACTCCCAACTGCTCTATAAAGAATAAAGGACAAAACAAAAACTGTTAATTAATGAACGTATATCAATCCTCAACATTAACTGCAGATCAGTTCGGAACAAAATCCCCGAACTCCACCAGGTCATACAACAAACAAAACCAGACATTATTTGCTGTACAGAAACTTGGTTGTTCTAATCTTAAGACCCAACATAAATACTTCCGAAATATTCCCATGTGTTCTCATTTACCAGGTATATAGGGATGACAGGACTGCTGTTCTTGTGGGAGGCGTGCTCCTAGCAATACATACTAATCTACTCAACCAAGAACAATCTGAATTAAAATCCAGTTGCAACATCATTTGGCCAAACATTTCAATAACTGGACTTAAGGACATCTATGTGTCGGCATTTTACAAGCCCATGAAAATGACACACAGTCACCTCAAGAACTATGCACATCTGTTTCGAAAATACCGAGAAACAGCTTTATATGGATTTTCGGAGATATGGGCTGGTCCACTGAATTACCCTTACCACCCTGTAAATTCAAACAAATGTACGAATCCTTCTCCGAAAATCTCACACATTTCAACGTTGAACAAATGGTCAAAATCCCCACCAGAGCTAAACATAATTATATCGGACCTATTCCCAACAAAACAACCCAGCAGTTGTCCATAATATTCAAACCCTTCCCAGCCTTTGGTCTTCGGATCATGACATTGTTTGTCATGAACTCAAACTTAACAGGGGTCGCCCATTCCAGGCAAAGAGGATGGTCAGATCATACAGTAAGGCCGATTGGTCAAGCTGTAAGAAGGACCTGGGATGCTTTTCTGAAAACGTTGACCAGTTAGACCACACTGATCCAAATACATATTGGAAGAGTCTCAAGGCTGAATATCTAGGTTATCCAAAATGCACATCCCATCTAGGTTAAGCAAGTCACGTGTCGACCTCCCAATGATATCACACGAATTAGTAAAGCTCATTAGAAAATGGGACACACTTTATTCAAAACTCAAAATGTCATCAAATTAAAATCATTGAAATCCATCATACAAAAAAGATCAGAAATTCTTATTGGTCATACTTAGACTCAAACACAGCAAAACTGAAAACTCTGGAATAGCCCCACTCAGTAGTAATGGTCAAATCCATTCTGACCCAATGTTAAAAGCCAATATTCTGAATCGACAATTTGAATCTGTCTTTTCTCCCAAAGACTCAAACAAGTGTCAATAAGTGCAGCCTCAATGCCCACTCACCCACCCATGTCACCAAACACTATCACAGTACAGGGAGTTGACAAGCTCCTGACAGGTCTAAACCTCAATAAAGCCTCAGGTCCTGATGAAATCTCAATTAGGTTACTTAAACAACTGCACAGCGAAATTGCCCCAATGCTAACATACATCTTTCAAAGGTCCCTCGACACCGACATTGTCCCAGATGATTGGACATATACAAAAAGGGTCAAATATCCAAACCTAGCAACTACCGCCCCATTTCTCTAACATGCATATCATCCACACTCTTAGAACACATCATGTTTCCCAACATCATGTCATGCTTATA
>CM026392.1:60338688-60365447 GCA_014843695.1 Archivesica marissinica
AGTGGTAGTCTGAAGACAAATCTGGTTTCAGTGCGCCTAGTATATAGGATACGCGCAGGTAAAACCCCTACAGTGGCCACAAATCACGCCATTGGTCTTCTGCCTCGCCGAACACTGATTGGTTCCAGGAACCCATGTGACCTCGTCCAGCTATTCCCTTGGTCGCTACATGCGATTCGGCATTCCGTTACTTACAGTACAGACATCAGATATATAATTATTACAGCACTTATTAAATAGTGTGGCGTTCGTTGTCCAGTGATAGAGCGTCGATTTTGGAATATAAGGATCATGGGTTCGATACTCGGTCAGGGCACGTATGTGGTGTCATTGACCTCAACACCATGCATAGTAATGATTAACAACTTAGCTCGGCTAAGCATGTCCAGGAAAACATATATATGTCCCCACAAGGGGTTTGACATTAATGGGGCATACAGATAGTTTGAGTATTGGTAAGCAAGATAAGTCGATAGAGAGGTAAGTGCTTTATAAACAAGTATTGTTGATACTATTAACTGACAGACGGATCTGTAGTCCAGTGGTAACACACTGGACTGGTAATCCAGGGATCGCAGGTTCGATCCCCCGTCTGACCCTAATAAAATTAACATTCTTTCAGATGGGACGTTAAACCGAGGTCTCGTGTCGGTGCTTTACACCGTGCACGTAAACGAACCAGAGGAGACTCTGGAATGGGTCTCTTTCTGTATCATTGCACTATCCTCCAATATCTAAAATGACTAATGTCTTCAGGAGGCGTCGCTTATATGGAGTCAGAAATCTATTACAAGTACAATGTCCACTATGTGGACATATAGTGCGTTGGTTCATGAGAAACTGATTAGATGTGGTGGTAAATCGGACAATGCATTGATTATATATACCATGTATTCCATTGTGGCTTTGTTCTTGGGGCAAATATCAGCGCGTGTTTTTCATTTCTCACAGTGCTATCCTGTTTTTAGTTTATACAAATTTATTTGAGCTCGATTGCGAAACAAGTTCTTTCAACTTATATTAATCACTCTCGAGACCTCATTCCTGATGGAATCCATCGCCATGAAGTAGAGAGAAGAGGCAATGTGGAATTTAAATTTAATTTAGTTGTTTTTGTTTTTGATTGTTTTGGGGCGTATTGTTGAAAATCTAGCTGTTATTGGTGGAGGAAGACCCTGGGTGCCACATTCGAGCAGGTGGAGGAAGACCCTGGGTGCCACATTCGAGCAGTATTTCCACAATGGTCGTGTACCCGGGTATAATTACCGGCCTTCCGTCCGTGTTCCAGCTTGATAGCTTCATGAAATGAAACAATTCGACAACCCAGCGGGGTTCAAACATACATCGGTGACGGGCAAAGGATTTTAAGTCAATATTCTAAACTCGGCCATGGAGCCCCCCGGTACGTTATTGTAACGGCGGAATACGCAATAACAATCTGAATATACAACATGTTAATGCTTGAATTAACATTTAGTTGTTGATGTAAGTGGACATGAGTGAGAACCTGACCGCCTGTAGCATTGTGTATATAACATCAAATGAAATACATTCTACATCCGTTATGTCGAATTCCGTCGGACCGAACAAAATACTACGACATAACCGACGCTTGACTTAACGAGATTCTATATCAACGGAGCCAATGATATGTATAATGGTAGTGTCTGAGACGGGACTTTGATCCGACTTCGAGATAGCCGTATAATTCAACATAACCGACTTTCACATAAATGATGTAGACTGTAGTTCAATTAAACAAACTGTAGTGCATATATATAGAACTGCTAGTTATATTAAACCACGCCTTATCATGAATATTAATGTATGCTCGGTATATCTCTACGTTGATAGCGTATTGTTAGATTATATAAAGTACACTTATAGCCGTTGAGCAATAGACATATATAATAATACAGAACTAGTTTATATCTTAGTCTTAATCCACAACAATGGTCACGGGGATGGGATACATACTTGTGATTGTGTGGTCGAGTGTCACGGTACCGTCTTCTGTTGCTAGTATGGTTGCCAGTGTGGTTCCTTAAATATAAATTATTATTTTTGAGCTGCAGAGTGGCAATAATGCCATTAGTTATACATACGGCATTTCACAAATGTATTTATTATGCAAATGAGCACTGTCCGAACCTATCAGAATACCGTATACATGTATGTATTCATACACGATGGCGAAACAATCACAATGGTTTTGTAGAAATGAAAACCATCATTTTTTACAGTTTTAATATACTTGAACATTGTTGAAAAATATACAATCTTTTTATGACTAGCTCTTATCATAATTGTTTGGACATTGCAACTTTTCGTAACAGGAATTTCAGTTTAAATAAAGTATCATTTTCATATTTCTCCATACCTGATACGGCAGTATCTGCTATGCACTCACTGTATGCGGGAGCTCCAAATGTCAGTGCGACATCGGTAACGGTAATTGTGATTGTTGCTGTAGCCGAGATTGCTCCTCCCGCTGTATCATCCACTGCCCTGTACAACATACAAACTCATGATTGAAATACGCATGGACACGACGCCTGTTTGAAACCTTACATCATTGGGTGTATTTATTCAATTTGTAAGAATGCTTGTTCAATTTGAAAGAGATGTGTTTCGTGTATGTTTGTTTCTTACACTTGTAAAATGTAGCGAATTGTTTCAACAGCTAAATGTATTCACCGTAATAATAGGAGATCAAATAATGCACACTGTTCGTTATTTTATTGTCTTTATTGTAATAATGATTATTTAGCTTGAAGGAGATACATGTTTCGAGTATATTTGTGCTAACAATTGCAAAATGTGTCATATAGCGAATTGTGTCAACATAGGGAATTGTTTAAACCGTAATTATAAGATCAAGTAATTCACAATGCGCGTAGTGATCATTATTTTATTGTCTTTATTGTAAGAACAGTTGTGTTTAACTTGAAAGCGATACATGTTTCAGCTATATTTCTACAATTGCAAAATGTACCACATAGCGAATTGTATCAAAACAGCCAATTGTTTCAACCATAATTATAGAAGATCAAATATTGCACGGTTCGATATTTTATTGTACAGAATTCAACAAGAAAACACAGAAGTTCTTATAAATTAACATTCAAGTGAATGGTATAAAGCAACATTTATTATACTTATTGCAACGTAATATTTACATCGCTATTGCATTTCATTCGATGAACGTATGTGTCTTGTTTGTATCCAATTTCGTTTGAATTTCCTCACTAAGGATATGCAGCGATATGCAGCTAAACTGCGCCCTAGAAGTTACGTGCAGTGTTCGTCTTACGGTTTACACTGTAACAATGATCGTCTATTTACCAGGTCCGACAAACGGCAAGTCGGATATATGGACACAATATAAATATGTTCAGCGAACATTGTGCTATATTTCTCGTTATGTTATTGAAAAGAATAATTAATGTAAATATAAATAATGAATCGTTGGTAAATAGTCTCCATGTTGGTATGAACTTCATTCATATTCCGTAACATATTATCTATAGAGTCTATGCTTTTGAGCTTTAACATTACAATATAATTTCAATGCGTAGATTTCACTTATAGGCCTATAGTTGTATTTGATTTGTATATACATTGTATGATTATTGCATGGTAGATTAACTTTTGTAAGTGAGTTAACTCGTAAAAGAAAGTATTATTCGGCCTCCACACAGTTGAAACACGCCCAGTGTAGAGCATACCCTAATGGAGACTATTAACACGCGATTCATTCCTTAAATATTAAATACTGGCTGGATTTGAACTCGTGCCTCCATGGTATTATAGATATATTACGCATTTTTGTATAAATATGTACTTGCAGGACTAGTCCACGTCGGTGGGTTCATATAAAGTGAATTTGGGTAGATACAACCTGTTAAGGGGAAACAACACCAGTGAAGTGGACAAAAAGACGCTATGTATACTGGCACCAACAAGAAATGGTGCTCTTGCATTAGAGGTAAAATTTATATCCTTTTAGAAAAAGCAATTTAGTGAAATGTGTGAAGGATTATTTTCTTCACTCATGATAGTAAAATCCATATTACTAAATTTGTAACGAAAATGTAACTCTCAGTATAAAAGTGCACATATTTTTATGCTGTCAGTATATATATGTTATATTATATGTTGTAAGATATTTTGTCAGGAAGTGTAACAAAAAGAGGGGAAAGTAGTCCGGTTACAGATACGACATGGATTGTGAAAACGTCACTGAAGAATATAACATGTAACTTGTATTTGTGGTGGATGCTTGATGTGCATATAATAAACTATGTTACGCGATGGAATAAACTTGGTACATATTAAGGAATGAATTGCAGGTTAGGCATCCATACTAACTTTAAGCACGCCCAATGTAGTTCATACCCAGATGGAAACTATGAACCCGTGAGTATTTTCTCAGCTGTACACGAATACATTATTGGCAGTGAACGGTTCTGAGTAGATGGATGCTTTCTAAAATGTTATATGCGGATTCCAATTCAGATTATGTCGTCATTGCCAGATCAACCGAATTATTTATTTATTCAACTAACTAATCTTTATATTAATCTCTTCATCTTTTCGTGCTCAGATTGGATATGTTCTTGGACTTCACATATTCATTTGTGTTTATTTTCTTGTTAACAACTTCAAATATTTACACATTAATATTATCACTAATGTATCGTAAACCTTAGACATTGTTTAGCATATATCGTGATTAGGATTCACGTATTTTCAGTGTTAAATATATTATGATCCGACCTATTATATAACAACCAATTGTTAGGGAGAAGAACTATATAAGTTTTCTTTCGTTCTAATCCCTTTCAGTCTATTGCTGTTAATGTATATGTAAAAGGTTAATTATGTTATGTACATGTAAAATACTGAAATAAATAATGTTTAAACTAACCCGCGAGTAATTACTTATTAATATATTTACATTAAGTATTCTTTTCAATGATACAAAGAAAATATAGCACACGTTGCATTTAAGATGTTTTAATGCTAATTCGCAACTTACCGTGTGTCGGAACAGGTGAATAGATCATCCTTGGAACAGTGTAACTGTAAGGCACGCCTCTTCTCGCGACGAACACTGCCTAACACTGCGAATGCGCATACCCACAACTTCCGAGTGAACATGCCAGATGCATATCATTAGTTCGGAACCCTCATACGACAATGTATACAACCAGAGTGTATAAGTTCATTGATGGAAATGCAATAGTGATGTAAATATTCAACGTTGTATCATTGTCCATTTTATTTCATAACCGTGATCTTGTTTAACTAATTTAATTTAGCATGATTTATCTTTTCTATAAACACATCATTATTTCAAGATCTACTATCAAGTTTATTTATATCATTTTTTCAGCACCAATTATACTATCAGAGCATTGTTGATTATACATGCTACTTTGTTGCAGTGTTGATACGTATTATATGGTACACTGCACATATTGATATGTTGCATGATTAGTTTTCCATTTGTGTGTACAGCAAATAATGCAAACATACCTAATTTCGACCGTGTATGATGTTTTCGTCTCGAAGTCAAGACCACTATTCAGTTTGAGTTCACCCGTGATGCCAACGAGGGTGAATGGGGCGATTGCAGTTACTATCTCGTACGTGGCAATAGCTTGCCCGTCACCAGGCGTGGCTACAACCGTTGTGGCTAGACCCGCTGTACCAATAGCTACAGATTCAGCAAAACTTAACTCCCCAGCGCCACTCGCAGTATCAATAACCGGTACACTCCAAGCAGTAATTGCATCTGCATAGCAACATAAATATAAATATGATTAAATGTTATCGTTAAGGCAATGAACAGTATTTCTAATGGTATATACTATTAATATTAAAAAGTCGTAAGTGTCCGGTGTGTTTACAGTTAGCCCGCCTACTCTAGTTGATGAGATATGAAAACAGGGAACCAGCTTATGATTTCGCTTTTAAAATCCCAGCCCTCGGGTAATACCGCACTTCTAATTATCGATTGCAATTTTAGTTACGGAACGGAACTTATCGGTAAGCTATCTGTTGATGGTTGTTGCGATGGTAAGGGCTCTTGGGGCGATAACCCCTAACATGCGACCGATAGTCATACGGAATTATAATGTTACTAAGACATTAATATATGGCATGGAAACGATACTTGTAGGTGGTTTGTTCTATCCAGAGGTAACGTCTATATTGGTAGTGTGTTGTTGATGCGATGATTGTGGGCAACCCCCTTCCGACATGCGACCGATAGTCTTACGGAAATAATTATAATGTTACTAACACCTGGCTTGGAAACGATATTACCCCAACATTTTGAGTAATTTTGTCTCCATAAATTGCTTTTCAGTGACGGTCTCGGGTATTGCAACTGAAATAATTAGTAGAGTAAATCGCACCAGTACTGTAATGTTGTGACATTCGACTGACGTTTTGGTCGAGGGACGTTTTGGCTGGGGACGTTTTGGTTAGCGGCGGGTTTGACCAGGTACCTAGTGGATAAATACAATGGTCAATATGACTTAATTCCCTCGCTAGATTGAAAAGGGAATGATACCATGGGCGTACCGATTTTCGGCCCTCTAACATTTGAATGTGACTAACCTTTAATATATCTCTTTTATAGCAGGTGAAACAATATGTTTATGTAAAGTGAGAATTCTGATATTTAATACGCGTGTCTAATCTCAGATTACATAACAGGTCAATTGACGATACATTATTTACCAGAAATATTCGAAAGGAAAAGCTTAATAAAGTTGGTATTTCTGATAACTATTGCAATTGTGTGTGTCTATATTATTTACAAATGCAGTCGTTTCGTTTTCCTTCAAAATAAATAAAATATCATGCTTACATAAAATTTGATAAATTATTTGTCATATATTTTCATTCGTAAAAGCTATCTCTCACTATAGTGACAGGTGTATTAGCTGTGACAGGTCAGTATGCGTTATACACCGTGGGACTTTAAATACTCTTCAGTTAGTTAAGATGTCCATATATAGAAGTGTACGCACGATTGGGTATCGTCCTGTCTCTCTGCATGTAGTCTCCAGTAATGTTAATACGTGGGCCGGAATATTGGATGCTAACTTGGGAAGATCTGAGGTAGAGAGGAGCGTCTGGATACAGCGTGCTATGAACCAGCTGGCCACTGAGAGCTCGGTGGTTTCATAATATGATGCTAATATGTAACTTACACGAGACTGGAAATGGCTAATGCTGACGCATGTGTGGGAAACACGTTGTTATCATAATAATCATAATTATAGGGAAGACTTTATGTAATGTGGAGACTTTGATACTATTTGTTGTAAAGTGTTATATTGTATGAACACTGTTGTAATTATATGAGTCTAGAGTAAATATGTTGTTGTATTCCGACGGATTGTGTTATGAACTAGATCACCGAACGTAGAACCTGGGTTGATAATGTTACATAACAAGGATTGAGAACTTGTTTACTGGAGCTCTGGGCAACTATAACGTGGTGAGCCTGCTTTGGAAGAAAGCGTGTAGGGCACTTTAAAAATCTTAACAGCTGAAATGAGAAAACTTCAGAATGTTCTAAATGTGCCCGAACGTATATAATATGTAGATTCCACGCATTATGTTGGATATTGCTGTTACTAAAAAGCAGGATTCAAGAATTTTACTATCCGAATCCAGAATTGGACGTCATTGTGGAATTATCGGCTGTACGTGACGGACATATAGGCTCACAGAATCATACGTATCGTGTTCAGAAATGTATCCAATTGTACGTGGCCCGATTAGTATAAACTGCAAGAAATGCGCGACAACGATGGTATCGTCCCAGCTACGTTGACATTGTTACAATTACCCCTGTCTTAGCATCATTGTTTCATCCGCGAAGTCGGGATGATGTATGTATGTACCCTTGTGGGGACCTAGATATGTTTTCCTGGGCATGCTTAGCGGACCATAGCGGTTAACCAGTACTAAGTAATGTGTGTGAGGTGCCTTGCTACATACGTGGCCTGACTGAGTATAATATAGTTATGTGTAATTCAAGCTAGTAATGGTACAGATATAGACCGAATAAATACGAGTTATGGTAATACACAAACCGTGTGAAATAAGAACTATGGGCAAATACGAACAGTGGAGCAACGCAAACCATGTAGACATACGAACTGTGGAAAAATACGAACTATCATGATGGAGAAACACAAAACATATTGATATACGAACTATTGAACAATACGAAATATGGAGGCACGCATGTCGTGTAGACATACGAACTATGGAGGAACACATGTCATGTAGACATACGAAATATGGAGGAACACATGTCATGTAGACATACGAACTATGGAGGAACACATGTCATGTAGACATACGAACTATGGAGGAACACATGTCACGTAGACATACGAACTATGGAGGAACACATGTCATGTAGACATACGAACTATGGAGGAACACGTGTCATGTAGACATACGAACTATGGAGGAACACGTGTCATGTAGACATACAAACTATGGAGGAACACGAACTATGGATAATAAGAAATGTGGATAAATACAAACGATAGAGAAATACGAAATATGGAGGCACAGAAACCATGTACACTGAACCGAATTTCTAAACGTCCACCTAATAAATTGTGAGTTTAGGGTAACGGGTCTGTGTATTAGTCCAAATATTGGTAGTCTATTGTTATCCACCATGCTCTATCAATGTACACTAAGAAAACACCAATTTATTGTCATGGCTGACCAAGCGGAACGGAAGGTTGGAATCTTACGTTTTGGCACGAGGACCACGTGCACGGCATGGTGAGTGCTCAATTTTATTGCAATTTATTCTATGTGCGACCCGTAACCGAAAATACAGAAATAATGGCGAGAATGACCATTGAGGAAAGCGGGAGAGCCGTCGCTATGCTTGATACAGGCACTTCTATCAGACAGGTATGTTCAGCGTTGTAATTAAATTCGATATTGCAAGTACATTTTGTAATTAATCATACAATGTCATATTCTAATATCATTCTAAATCATTTCCATCGTGTTTCCAGGTTGCACGACTTTTCAACAGACGACATTCTATTATGGTATTTACTTGTTGATTGTCTTCAACTGTTATACAACATCAGGTGGACGTTTAGAAATTCAGTTCAGTGTAGATATACGAAATATTGTCAAATACGAACAATGGAAGCACATGAACTAAAGATAATTACGAACTATGGAATTATAACTATGGAGACATGTGAACAATGGAGAAATACGAATAATGACAGTTGAATTGGAGAAAAACATTACTTATTTGCGTATTCCTGTTAGTATGTGGACGATTATGTAACAATTTTGATTACGAATATTCTACTGCGTTTCATAGTTCAAAATATATGAAATGCAGATTGGGTTAGCCTCTTGATACTTTACATTCTTAAATGCAAGACACACTAACTATAATAACGTTTACAACTTACTCTAATCTTTGCAGTTTTTGCTAAATTTAATTGATCAGACGGATCCACTAACATGAAACATTATTCTGCGGCACAGATTTCTTGCCGTTATCTGATTTACATAATGTACCAATTTGTGTTTTCTATATTTAAAAAATAAGTATGATACTTGAAGTCGTGATAGCGCGTTCACTTCATGTCTGGAGTTGCAGCTCCGCTAGAGCAGTTAGGATTGTGCACTTAGGCAAGGCATTTAAATTATACGTTGCCTCCATCAGGAATGAGGAGCGAGATCAATATAAGTTGTAAGAACTTGTTTCTCAATCGAGCTAAAATAAATTTGTATAAACTAATCTTTGTACTTGAAGGAAATTATAATAGTTGAAGCAAATTGTGATACTGGAAGCAAATTTGTTAACAATAATACAAATATTTCTAAATCGTTGGCCACTAAACGCCAACAGTTGTCAATAATGTGAAGTAAATATGCTATGAAAACTCTTACCTCCGGTGTTGAAGAGAGCCAAAAGTGGCAGTAGCACAGAAATAATGACAGATAGCTGCATGTTGACGTTCTTTATATAACTCTAAGACTTCGAAACGTTAAATTCACGAGATGTCTCCGGTATTCCGCTCTCTGAAAACTACGCCGTTTTATAATGCCTTACCCGGCCGTTGTTATGGCCTGTGATATCAATATTACAAACCTCAATGCCGTGTCCTTGGTTGCTTCCAAGGAAGCACGTTTAAACAAAAACGTCAATGCAATATAGGACACAACATGTTTCTGCTGCCTATGACATTACCTTTGGAGACATAATACATGTACAGGGACGCTTTTATGGGTTATCCATTTACATTGGACGTTGGTAGTTGAAATAGGCGTATTTAAAGTGTTATATTCTTCAACGGTTGATAACCGTAATTTGACATTGTATATCTTAGCAAATACACGTTTTAGTTGCCGGCCAGCAGAACGTCGTTATTTAGACACGCCTTTTATAATGAAGTAACTGCCATTCGTATTACAAACAATCATCTGATTGGTTGTTATGCTTTACAATCATTTTAATGCATCATCAGCCCATAGAAACAGTCGGTGCTTCTGTAACATTGGTATATGTTATTTGGAAATACGAGCCCATTGAAACAGTGGCTCTGGTAATGAGACTCAGACATTTGCACAAGATACGCCAATATTTCTTCAGAAATTCGTAGCGTTATTTAGTTGGTAGATACATGTATGTACAATGCTGGACTTTTACTGGGAACACGTTTTTATATATCGCTTTCTACTGCAGCTAAACTATTAATATCAGGTAACCGTATACAAGAATTAGAATTGATTAAACTGTTTTCCAACATTTTAATAAAGTATGTTTGATTCGTTGTATGCCTACGATATATATTTCTGTCTGATGCGATATCATTTATTTTCATAAAATGATACCTACCGATTGTAAGGCAACATGTAATGTTATATTAACATCATGGTCAGTAGCAAACCAAACAACGAACGTATTGCATCGACAACTTGCATTAAACACTGTGTGCAAAACACACAAATAAATAGAAGATAGATATGGATGAACACACACGACGTTTAAACTGTAAATATTTAGAAGTGGATGTCAGTTGTTTCATGATTTAAAAAATGGTTTAAGTGTCATAATGTAGTGAAACAATCTCTGTCTGATATGTTTATGCTGTTAATTGGATAGTTCAGTCTTCTGAACCTTAAATAGTTGAAGTCACATACTTATCCGTAAGATGTATTCGTTCAATAAAGACTGGATCAACATCTAATCTGACCAGGTGAGTATCTATTTGGTGCCATTGTTTTATATTTGATTAGGTAATGTCCATATGAACTGACTAAATTTATGTTCTCAACTTAATTTAGAAAACTACCATTTTATACTTTTCTTGCCTTACAATAATTGCACTTGCCGAGGGCCATATGTTAAAAATAATTGTTCTAGCATCTAAAATAAGATATTATTAATATTATTAGTATATTGGCGTAAGGAGAGCGACACATATTATTAGTGTTTTACAAATATATTTTAGCTCGATTGTGAAACAAGTTTACAACATTATATTAATCGCCCGAGAGACGTGGGGGAAGAAAGAAGCGGCAATGTGGAAAACAACGTACATTGTCTAAGGGCGCAATCGTAACATACTAATATTAACTATTAATAATATTGACAAAGTTGACTCTTTCATCTATTTATACATCCTTTCATTTCCTCCATGCATGAAGATGTTTGAACTTATTTATCCTCGCCGCCGGCGAACCATGCACTATACCTTTAACAATGATGTGCATGTATAGGCCAGAAGTAAAATGTACATCTCATTTGATACAGAAATAGTTGTGAAAAACAGCATATCAAGGCTGTAAAAACAGCAATATACTAATAACAGACGGATCTATAGTCCAGTGGTTAACACACTGGACTGGTAATCTAGGATCGCATGATCGATCCCCCGTCTGATACTAATACAAATAACAGTCTTTCAGATGGGACTTTAAACCGAGGTCTCCTGTCGGTGCTTTACACCGTGCACGTAAAGGAACCAGAGGAGACTCTGGAATCATGGGCCTCTGTCTGTATCATTGCACTATCCTTATTACTAATTTCTTCAGGAGGCGTCGCTCATATGGGCAACCGGTAGCGTCGATAAATAAACGTAAAACATGCAATATACTAATAGACAGAATACTATACCGTGTCATTTTATATATTTAAATATTCTGTCACGATTTGTAAGTCGCATTTTTAAAATATGCGAGTACGTAACTGACTTAAAGAGATAGTCATTGCACATGTTGAAATATTTCTTAAAGCTACAACCTCGGGAAATTGGCCGTGTCCCCAGAAGTTTTATGTACAATTTCATTGCTGCTAGTAGTTCTACCCGTCAATATGGCTTCATATCACTTGGCCTTCACTGCTATCGGATTATTTCATTATGAGGAAGCTATCCAGCTGGCTTGCGGAAGGGCGGTGGTTCTACCTGGGTACCTTTCCGTGCCTGCAGTATTGCTCGGAATGGGCACCCGGTGTCTACCACCGCCAATAATAGCTGGAGAGTCACCATATGACCTAAGTTGACGGTGTGACTGCATACACACAAAAACTGTTCTTCATTAACTCAAACTTTGTAATTTACCAATCACATCCTTTGGACACAACAACCAAAGCAGCAACATATTTGCACACGCACACACCACCCACACCCAACACTAATAGTAAGACATTGTTTGACTGCTGTGCTCAAAATATAGAGCAAGGAAGGGACCTTTAAATTCAAAATTATAAATAATTACCAGTTTATTGTATCCAGACTGTGAACCCCTATTGCTATGCTATGAATCTATGGTTGAGATCGCTTTCAGGCTTTGCCGTATTCATATTAATTTAGTTACGTCATGATACTGGTACTGCTGCTGTTACTATTTCTACTATCCAGAAATCGATGTAATATATATAATATCAGGTGCGTGCATGTGTTGTACATCTAATATAAATCCATCATTTTGTCTGCCGATTCGAAATTTTAAATCCAAGTTTAGACTATTTCAAATGGTGTGTTATTGCATGAATTCAATTTGCATGTAATTATTTGCCGACACCTGTTTATATTGTACAGTAATATTGTGTTGGTTGATTTAGTAGTGTCTTATTCCAGTGTCATTTAATGTTAATCTGGCTCATAAGAACGCTTTCAAACGTTAAGAAACCGCTCGAGCCATGCCGATGGTAAAATAATGTGGGATTATGGGAAAAATACCCATTAAATATTCTCCCACAATTCAACTTCTAGGTCAACTTCCGTACGAAGATTTAAAATTAGATAACATTTCGATACTTTCATCTCAATACGCGTTACCGTAAAGCTCGCTTGCTTAGAGCTTGCTATAATGACGTCACTACGCAAAGCAGCGTTTTATTTATGTTTTAAACAGCGTTATAATTGCGTCAAGACTTCTTTTAAATCATCGTTTATCTGACCATTAACGTTATGTACCAATTCAAATGGAATTATGCATACATTAAAGTTTGATTTACAAATTATATGGATTATTCTCTCAACTAATCAGAATCATTCCAGGTGTTATTACACGTGTATACATATAAGCATTTACGAGAAGTTGTTATTACATTGAATATATGCAAAGTTATGTGATAACTGTCAAATTGTCCGTACAGATTTTTTTCAAATAATATTTTTGTTACTACATTTTGTCTCGTCCAGTGGTTATTAACACATTCATCATTGGACTGAGATCCCAGGGATCGCAGGTTGTATCACCACGGCAGTCCCTAATAATATCAGCAGTCTTTCATATGTGAAACCGAGGTCTCGTGTCGGTGCTTTACGTAAAAGAACCAGCGGAGACTCTGGAATGGGCCTCTTTCATTGCACTATCATCCAAAAAATTCCTAATCTCTTCAGGAGGCGTCGCTCATATGGGTTACGGGTAACGACGATAAATAAATGCAAGCAAAATGTATATAAGTACATGCATGCACATACGCAGGACGCTGGACATGCTATACTCTCTAGCACGGTGGCTTTGGCAGGAGCTCGGATTTTATTCACATTCCTGTCTGGCCCCTATACCGTGCATTCATGGGACAAGCCGTCCATGCGTCGAATACCTACTATGCATGCACATGTATATACGCACGCACGCACGCACGCACACACACAGACACACACTATATATATGTATATATACACACGATAAGTATTCAAACTTAAAGAGATTCCCCCAATGGCTTTGTATTTCATATTTAAAATATTGGTCTCCTCGCAATTAGGTATAGGATATAAGCCTACATATTGGATCTGTTTGAGCCTTATATCTTGTCTAAAACTCACACTTATATACAATATCCTACTATTTAAAATTATTAATTTAGTACATTTACGCATAGGATTTAATACAATACGGTAACGCTGGCCTTTTGAAAGCAGTCCAATATTAATAATAATGACCTGCACGTACAAAGGTTTTAAGTGAAATGAGAGGCATTTGTTTCTTTGTTTTATGTTGTACATTTTACATAGGATCCTTTGGTGAATAAATAATACATTCACAGTATATTAGAAAAGGTAGGGTGTCGTGTTTCCCGTTTACGCAGACCATATGTCTAAACATGATATAAAATTTAATACATAACACAACATAATGTTTACTGGCATTAAATAGCATAAGCACATTTATAGCCACATATGACGAAACTTGACAAATTGTGAAATACATGATAGTTTTCTGAGAAGTTTGAATATATCAGTTAACAATTAGTTGATGAAAAAGTACATTAAGTGAAATACATGAAATATAATTACTGCACTATTTGTGCAGACATGTGACCAAAACAAACTATCATACAAAGTATACAAATCCATGCTCAATTTGCCTAATTACACATCTAAATGGATATAACATATTAAAAATACACTCATAAATGCTGGCAGACCCGATATATGGAATAATCCTCTAAATTTAAGCAGTCATTTTATCAAAACACAAATCAAACGATCAATATTACCAATCTTGGCATGACACTTTACAAAACTCATCAAAAGGTTTAAATTACAACTTGTTCAAAGATTCAATTAACTTGGAAAATTATTTTCTAACTATAAATAAAGTTTAACATGATTACATATCAGTAATGAAACTTAGAACTGGACATCATTACTTACCAATATAAGTGGGTCGCTGGGAGGGCATCGAACTTAGCGAAAGATCATGCGACCTATGTACACATAATACTATTAATGATGACATGCATTATATCATTGTCTGTCCTTTTTTCACGGAACTCAGAAGATTATCCATGGATACCTATTATTATGTTCAACAAAACACACACAAGTACATACAGATAATGACCTCAACACAAGCAAATATTTGTTAGAACTAGTATGGATGTACTCAATCCCAGACTAACTGTGTGCTGTTTAATATGTGTACATATATCAAACTTAACATCTACATTCATTAGCACCAAACAGCAATTCTAAGTGCTAAATACTTATTGCTACTAGTTTTAATGATATTGTATTAATCCGGACTCAAAGCAAATACAATGTAGTACTGTACCGAATATGAAATAAATAAAATAAATATATATAATTAAAATAATAAAACTGAAACAATGCTATTAAAGAACTATTTTTTATTAAATTAATGAAATCAAACCAAATAAAATAAACATCCATATATTTTATACTCAATTATTCGACATGGTTCCAGATCAGCAAAAGCATTACACTGCATGTCAATCTGGATGTATACTATTATGTTGTATGTTAGTCAACCAAGGGCGTAAGTAGTTTGTCTAGCCATACTATTCAAATAACAAGCAGCGTGGGGTATGGCGAAATGGCTTATTATTATGTACCATATGATAGGATACTGTGGTACATGCAAGGTAATATTTTCACCATCTATTCGCATGTTAAATACAAACACAAAAAACAAAACAACAAAAAACAACCAAAAAAACAACAAACATATTAAAGCTACTTCGTTGAAAACGCAAATGTCTACATGACGTATTTTCCTATTATATAGTATACTTGTTTTCACAAAGATTTGCCTCAAAAGTTCAGTATTTCAACTAATAAACAAACGTCGTATACGACTTTTGTTGACATAACGAACTAATGTAAATAGGGTCAACATCCATGCGTAATGCATACATCCCGAATGACACGATTTATGGGACAAATTTACCCTTTTATATCTAACCCTTTGTACCTGTCCATATTTATTTTTAGACTAATATATTCAAATATCTGTATTCGACAGTAGCACGCGCATTGTAGAGACTATATTGACTAATAGTAAACACACGTCAATTCAGAAGCGTAGTTGACCGTTATAAGAACTACATGTACAATGTTCACGTTTGAGTGTTTGTATGCCACACACACGCACTGTTTATGTATAGAAAGTTAGTGTCCAATTATTTCGGACGCATTTGTAGTAACACTTCTGTTTATAAGTAATAAAGAATATATTGGGCTTTTTACGATATAATGTCGCTTTAAATAATCACCCACGAAAACAGGTTATATAGGTTAGAAAATGATTATGACACGTGCAATAAAGTAACGTCAACAAATAATTGTCATATTCAACATCGTAACTATTAACTAATAAATATATTACCGATTATATATTATAATCCTCATATCATTTACTTCTGGTAGATAAAACTCACGTTTAACTCAAGAATGTGCATCCATTCAACAATATTTATAAACACGCATACGTGACCAAAACAACCATCGTAAACGAAACAATTTCGCTGACCTAGAGTCTGTTTCAAATCAATCGTAATAATACAATCAAACCAACAAGTAAATGAAACAAAATATCCCGCTCTTTTCCCATCTCCAAACTCGACTCTTTTCTCTACTGTACCCTTTATTACTTATATATCAACCCATGTCACTTTATTTACGCAAAACGATTGTTCTGGGCTTACAATACGCATTGACATGTATTCCGTTTGATTAAATATTATTGAGTAGAACATATGCATGGTTTTATTTGCCTGAGATACTAACAGTTTCTTGGCGTTAAGCAAACAACCCGATGAGGAAATTAATATACCCAGCTATTTGTATTCTTTTACTGTTCTATATTGATGGTAAAATTAAAGTTTGTTGGCTTGTTTGAACCAACTATTACTAGTATGACTTCTATCGAACTTGTGTTTATCCTTAATTTCTAAGTTTTACAGTAATAATAAAAATCTAGTGCGGCCGTTGTCTAATGTTGTTAAAACTTGTGGCCAAAACCATTTGTATGTTCATGCTAGTATTGTACCTTATGTGTATGACATATTCACTATTAATTTGCAATAAAATATGAATAAACAAAAATAATAAAAATCATTCAGCATATTTTGGAAGGAGACAACACCATCACGAACAATTACAGTAGCATCTGTATACAAAAGAATACAAATCTTAAGGAATGCATCAATGTTTAAAATGCCAACTTTGAGTCCAGGGTCATTTACCCCGAGATAAGATTCTAGATCGTTTAGTAAATGATGATTCGTTAAGAAAATCGAAAATAAAATTGGTAAACGAGTTTCCCCATGACGAACCCCGCACTGGCTTTTGCAAACTTATTTGCAGACTCACATCATTCTAAGTTGTTGTACATTTTACCTAAAAACACAATGCTAAGCTCAGTATGGATTTATTTAAAATAATTAATGGCGAATACTGGCCATGGTTGGTGGAATACAATACATACTGTAATATACTATGTAATGGAAAATCAACGTATTTTGTATCGGTAGAAATACACACACCCTTCCGCCAAAGCGGTGTTGCGTAAATGTACGAGCCCCGACCAATGGTCATTCAAAATAAACTGACCGTAAGAACAAAAACGTATTTCCGTAGGCAATTATGTATTACGTATTCACATATCTAATGGATACACAATCAAACGTGTATATTGCTGTAGAGAGTGTGTTTCGCATTATGTCATATCCCAATGGAATAAGATGAGTGTCATTTTGGAGAAAGACTTGTCTACTGCTCACAGCTGGTAGTACATTGTCCACTGATGGAAGTACATTGTACACTACCCACTGATGGTAGTACATTGTACACTACCCATTGATTGTAGTACATTGTACACTACCCACTGATGGTAGTACATTGTACACTACCCACTGATGGTAGTACATTGTACACTACCCATTGATTGTAGTACATTGTACACTACCCACTGATGGTAGTACATTGTACACTACCCACTGATGGTAGTACATTGTACACTACCAACTGATGGTAGTACATTGTACACTACCCACTGATGGTAGTACATTGTACACTACCCACTGATGGTAGTATATTATACACTACCCACTGATGGCAGTACATTGTACACTACCCACTGATGGTAGTACATTGTACACTACCCACTGATGGTAGTACATTGTACATACCCCTGATGGTAGTACATTGTACACTACCCACTGATGGTAGTACATTGTACACTACCCACTGATGGTAGTACATTGTACACTACCCACTGATGGTAGTACATTGTACACTACCCACTGATGGTAGTACATTGTACACTACCCACTGATGGTAGTACATTGTACACTACCCACTGATGGTAGTACATTGTACACTACCCACTGATGGTAGTACATTGTACACTACCCACTGATGGTAGTACATTGTACACTACCCACTGATGGTAGTACATTGTACACTACCCACTGATGGTAGTACATTGTACACTACCCACTGATGGTAGTACATTGTACACTACCCACTGATGGTAGTACATTGTACACTACCCACTGATGGTAGTACATTGTACACTACCCACTGATGGTAGTACATTGTACACTACCCACTGATGGTAGTACATTGTACACTACCCACTGATGGTAGTACATTGTACACTACCCACTGATGGTAGTACATTGTACACTACCCACTGATGGTAGTACATTGTACACTACCCACTGATGGTAGTACATTGTACACTACCCACTGATGGTAGTACATTGTACACTACCCACTGATGGTAGTACATTGTACACTACCCACTGATGGTAGTACATTGTACACTACCCACTGATGGTAGTACATTGTACACTACCCACTGATGGTAGTACATTGTACACTACCCACTGATGGTAGTACATTGTACACTACCATCTGATGGTAGTACATTGTACACTACCCAATGATGGTAGTACATTGTACACTACCCACTGATGGTAGTACATTGTACACTACCCACTGATGGTAGTACATTGTACACTACCCACTGATGGTAGTACATTGTACACTACCCACTGATGGTAGTACATTGTACACTACCCACTGATGGTAGTACATTGTACACTACCCACTGATGGTAGTACATTGTACACTACCCACTGATGGTAGTACATTGTACACTACCCACTGATGGTAGTACATTGTACACTATCCACTGATGGTAGTACATTGTACACTACCCACTGATGGTAGTACATTGTACACTACCCACTGATGGTAGTACATTGTACACTACCCACTGATGGTAGTACATTGTACACTACCCACTGATGGTAGTACATTGTACACTACCCACTGATGGTAGTACATTGTACACTACCCACTGATGGTAGTACATTGTACACTACCCACTGATGGTAGTACATTGTACACTGATGATAGTACATTGTACACTACCCACTGATGGTAGTACATTGTACACTACCCATTGATGGTAGTACATTGTACACTACCCACTGATGGTAGTACATTGTACACTACCCACTGATGGTAGTACATTGTACACTACCCATTGATGGTAGTACATTGTACACTACCCACTGATGGTAGTACATTGTACACTACCCACTGATGGTAGTACATTGTACACTACCCACTGATGGTAGTACATTGTACATTATCCACTGATGGTAGTACATTGTACACTATCCACTGATGGTAGTACATTGTACACTACCCACTGATGGTAGTACATTGTACACTACCCACTGATGGTAGTACATTGTACACTACCCACTGATGGTAGTACATTGTACACTATCCACTGATGGTAGTACATTGTACACTACCCACTGATGGTAGTACATTGTACACTACCAACTGATGGTAGTACATTGTACACTACCCACTGATGGTAGTACATTGTACACTACCCACTGATGGTAGTACATTGTACACTACCCACTGATGGTAGTACATTGTACACTACCCACTGATGGTAGTACATTGTACACTACCCACTGATGGTAGTACATTGTACACTACCCACTGATGGTAGTACAGTGTACACTACCCACTGATGGTAGTACATTGTACACTACCCACTGATGGTAGTACATTGTACACTACCCACTGATGGTAGTACATTGTACACTACCCACTGATGGTAGTACATTGTACACTATCCACTGATGGTAGTACATTGTACACTACCCACTGATGGTAGTACATTGTACACTACCCACTGATGGTAGTACATTGTACACTACCCACTGATGGTAGTACATTGTACACTGCTGGTAGTACATTGTACACTACCCACTGATGGTAGTACATTGTACACTACCCACTGATGGTAGTACATTGTACACTACCCACTGATGGTAGTACATTGTACACTATCCACTGATGGTAGTACATTGTACACTACCCACTGATGGTAGTACATTGTACACTACCCACTGATGGTAGTACATTGTACACTACCCACTGATGGTAGTACATTGTACACTACCCACTGATGGTAGTACATTGTACACTGCTGGTAGTACATTGTACACTATCCACTGATGGTAGTACATTGTACACTACCCACTGATGGTAGTACATTGTACACTACCCACTGATGGTAGTACATTGTACACTACCCACTGATGGTAGTACATTGTACACTACCCACTGATGGTAGTACATTGTACACTACCCACTGATGGTAGTACATTGTACACTACCCACTGATGGTAGTACATTGTACACTACCCACTGATGGTAGTACATTGTACACTACCCACTGATGGTAGTACATTGTACACTATCCACTGATGGTAGTACATTGTACACTACCCACTGATGGTAGTACATTGTACACTATCCACTGATGGTAGTACATTGTACACTATCCACTGATGGTAGTACATTGTACACTACCCATTGATGGTAGTACATTGTACACTACCCACTGATGGTAGTACATTGTACACTACCCACTGATGGTAGTACATTGTACACTACCCACTGATGGTAGTACATTGTACACTACCCACTGATGGTAGTACATTGTACACTATCCACTGATGGTAGTACACTGTACACTACCCACTGATGGTAGTACATTGTACACTACCCATTGATGGTAGTACATTGTACACTATCCACTGATGGTAGTACATTGTACACTACCCACTGATGGTAGTACATTGTACACTACCCATTGATGGTAGTACATTGTACACTACCACTGTGGTAGTACATTGTACACTACCCACTGATGGTAGTACATTGTACACTACCCACTGATGGTAGTACATTGTACACTACCCACTGATGGTAGTACATTGTACACTACCCACTGATGGTAGTACATTGTACACTACCCACTGATGGTAGTACATTGTACACTACCCACTGATGGTAGTACATTGTACACTACCCACTGATGGTAGTACATTGTACACTACCCACTGATGGTAGTACATTGTACACTACCCACTGATGGTAGTACATTGTACACTACCCACTGATGGTAGTACATTGTACACTACCCACTGATGGTAGTACATTGTACACTATCCACTGATGGTAGTACATTGTACACTACCCACTGATGGTAGTACATTGTACACTACCCACTGATGGTAGTACATTGTACACTGCTGGTAGTACATTGTACACTACCCACTGATGGTAGTACATTGTACACTACCCACTGATGGTAGTACATTGTACACTACCCACTGATGGTAGTACATTGTACACTATCCACTGATGGTAGTACATTGTACACTACCCACTGATGGTAGTACATTGTACACTACCCACTGATGGTAGTACATTGTACACTACCCACTGATGGTAGTACATTGTACACTACCCACTGATGGTAGTACATTGTACACTGCTGGTAGTACATTGTACACTACCCACTGATGGTAGTACATTGTACACTACCCACTGATGGTAGTACATTGTACACTACCCATTGATGGTAGTACATTGTACACTACCCACTGATGGTAGTACATTGTACACTACCCACTGATGGTAGTACATTGTACACTACCCACTGATGGTAGTACATTGTACACTACCCACTGATGGTAGTACATTGTACACTACCCACTGATGGTAGTACATTGTACACTACCCACTGATGGTAGTACATTGTACACTATCCACTGATGGTAGTACATTGTACACTACCCACTGATGGTAGTACATTGTACACTACCCACTGATGGTAGTACATTGTACACTGCTGGTAGTACATTGTACACTACCCATTGATGGTAGTACATTGTACACTACCCACTGATGGTAGTACATTGTACACTATCCACTGATGGTAGTACATTGTACACTATCCACTGATGGTAGTACATTGTACACTACCCATTGATGGTAGTACATTGTACACTACCCACTGATGGTAGTACATTGTACACTACCCACTGATGGTAGTACATTGTACACTACCCACTGATGGTAGTACATTGTACACTACCCACTGATGGTAGTACATTGTACACTATCCACTGATGGTAGTACATTGTACACTACCCACTGATGGTAGTACATTGTACAATACCCACTGATGGTAGTACATTGTACACTACCCACTGATGGTAGTACATTGTACACTACCCATTGATGGTAGTACATTGTACACTACCCACTGATGGTAGTACATTGTACACTACCCACTGATGGTAGTACATTGTACACTACCCACTGATGGTAGTACATTGTACACTATCCACTGATGGTAGTACATTGTACACTACCCACTGATGGTAGTACATTGTACACTACCCACTGATGGTAGTACATTGTACACTCTGTAGTACATTGTAACTACCACTGATGGTAGTACATTGTACACTACCCACTGATGGTAGTACATTGTACACTACCCACTGATGGTAGTACATTGTACACTACCCACTGATGGTAGTACATTGTACACTACCCACTGATGGTAGTACATTGTACACTACCCACTGATGGTAGTACATTGTACACTACCCACTGATGGTAGTACATTGTACACTACCCACTGATGGTAGTACATTGTACACTGCTGGTAGTACATTGTACACTACCCACTGATGGTAGTACATTGTACACTACCCACTGATGGTAGTACATTGTACACTACCCACTGATGGTAGTACATTGTACACTACCCACTGATGGTAGTACATTGTACACTACCCACTGATGGTAGTACATTGTACACTACCCACTGATGGTAGTACATTGTACACTACCCACTGATGGTAGTACATTGTACACTACCCACTGATGGTAGTACATTGTACACTACCCACTGATGGTAGTACATTGTACACTACCCACTGATGGTAGTACATTGTACACTACCCACTGATGGTAGTACATTGTACACTATCCACTGATGGTAGTACATTGTACACTACCCACTGATGGTAGTACATTGTACACTACCCACTGATGGTAGTACATTGTACACTGCTGGTAGTACATTGTACACTATCCACTGATGGTAGTACATTGTACACTACCCACTGATGGTAGTACATTGTACACTACCCACTGATGGTAGTACATTGTACACTACCCACTGATGGTAGTACATTGTACACTACCCATTGATGGTAGTACATTGTACACTACCCACTGATGGTAGTACATTGTACACTACCCATTGATGGTAGTACATTGTACACTACCCACTGATGGTAGTACATTGTACACTACCCACTGATGGTAGTACATTGTACACTACCCATTGATGGTAGTACATTGTACACTACCCACTGATGGTAGTACATTGTACACTACCCACTGATGGTAGTACATTGTACACTACCCACTGATGGTAGTACATTGTACACTACCCACTGATGGTAGTACATTGTACACTACCCACTGATGGTAGTACATTGTACACTACCCATTGATGGTAGTACATTGTACACTACCCACTGATGGTAGTACATTGTACACTATCCACTGATGGTAGTACATTGTACACTACCCACTGATGGTAGTACATTGTACACTACCCACTGATGGTAGTACATTGTACACTACCCACTGATGGTAGTACATTGTACACTACCCACTGATGGTAGTACATTACCCACTGATGGTAGTACATTGTACACTACCCACTGATGGTAGTACATTGTACACTACCCACTGATGGTAGTACATTGTACACTACCCACTGATGGTAGTACAGTGTACACTACCCACTGATGGTAGTACATTGTACACTACCCACTGATGGTAGTACATTGTACACTACACACTGATGGTAGTACATTGTACACTACCATCTGATTGTAGTACATTGTTCACTACCCAATCATAGTAGTACATTGTACACTATCCACTGATGGTAGTAAATTGTACACTATCCACTGATGGTAATACATTGTACACTAACCACTGATGGTATTACATTGTACACTACCCACTGATGATAGTACATTGTACACTATCCACTGATGGTAGTACATTGTACACTACCCACTGATGGTTATACATTGTACACTATCCACTGATGGTAGTACATTATACCCTACCCAGTGATGATAGTACATTGTACACTACCCACTGATGGAAGTACCTTGTACACTACCCACTGATGGTAGTACATTGTACACTATCCACTGATGGTAGTACATTGTACACTACCCACTGATGGTAGTACATTGTACACTACCCACTGATGGTAGTACATTGTACACTACCCACTGATGGTAGTACATTGTACACTACCCACTGATGGTAGTACATTGTACACTACCCACTGATGGTAGTACATTGTACACTATCCACTGATGGTAGTACATTGTACACTACCCACTGATGGTAGTACATTGTACACTACCCATTGATGGTAGTACATTGTACACTACCCACTGATGGTAGTACATTGTACACTACCCACTGATGGTAGTACATTGTACACTACCCACTGATGGTAGTACATTGTACACTACCCACTGATGGTAGTACATTGTACACTACCCACTGATGGTAGTACATTGTACACTACCCACTGATGGTAGTACATTGTACACTACCCACTGATGGTAGTACATTGTACACTATCCACTGATGATAGTACATTGTACACTATCCACTGATGGTAGTACATTGTACACTACCCACTGATGGTAGTACATTGTACACTACCCACTGATGGTAGTACATTGTACACTACCCACTGATGGTAGTACATTGTACACTATCCACTGATGGTAGTACATTGTACACTACCCATTGATGGTAGTACATTGTACACTATCCACTGATGGTAGTACATTGTACACTATCCACTGATGGTAGTACATTGTACACTACCCATTGATGGTAGTCACTGATGGTAGTACATTGTACACTACCCACTGATGGTAGTACATTGTACACTACCCATGATGGTAGTACATTGTACACTACCACTGATGGTAGTACATTGTACACTATCCACTGATGGTAGTACATTGTACACTACCCACTGATGGTAGACATTGTACACTACCCACTGATGGTAGTACATTGTACACTACCCACTGATTGGTACATTGTACACTACCCACTGATGGTAGTACATTGTACACTACCCACTGATGGTAGTACATTGTACACTACCCACTGATGGTAATACATTGTACACTATCCACTGATGGTAGTACATTGTACACTATCCACTGATGGTAGTACATTGTACACTACCCACTGATGGTAGTACATTGTACACTACCCACTGATGGTAGTACATTGTACACTACTGGTAGTACATTGTACACTACCCATTGATGGTAGTACATTGTACACTACCCACTGATGGTAGTACATTGTACACTACCCACTGATGGTAGTACATTGTACACTACCCACTGATGGTAGTACATTGTACACTACCCACTGATGGTAGTACATTGTACACTATCCACTGATGGTAGTACATTGTACACTACCCACTGATGGTAGTACATTGTACACTACCCACTGATGGTAGTACATTGTACACTGCTGGTAGTACATTGTACACTACCCACTGATGGTAGTACATTGTACACTATCCACTGATGGTAGTACATTGTACCTACCCATTGATGGTAGTACATTGTACACTACCCATTGATGGTAGTACATTGTACACTACCCACTGATGGTAGTACATTGTACACTACCCACTGATGGTAGTACATTGTACACTACCCACTGATGGTAGTACATTGTACACTACCCACTGATGGTAGTACATTGTACACTACCCATTGATGGTAGTACATTGTACACTACCCATTGATGGTATTAGATTGTACACTACCCACTGATGGTAGTA
Source organism: Archivesica marissinica (assembly GCA_014843695.1). NCBI lineage: Eukaryota > Metazoa > Mollusca > Bivalvia > Venerida > Vesicomyidae > Archivesica > Archivesica marissinica. The sequence continues at coordinate 60,365,299 of CM026392.1, forward strand.
CATTACACACTATCCACTGATGGTAGTACATTGTACACTACCCATTGATGGTAGTACATTGTACACTACCCACTGATGGTAGTACATTGTACACTACCCAATGATGGTAGTACATTGTACACTACCCACTGATGGTAGTACATTGTACA
>CM026392.1:60366447-60402472 GCA_014843695.1 Archivesica marissinica
TGAAAACAGGGAACCAGCTTATGATTTCGCTTTTAAAATCCCAGCCCTCGGGTAATACCGCACTTCTAATTATCGATTGCAATTTTAGTTACGGAACGGAACTTATCGGTAAGCTATATGTTGATGGTTGTTGCGATGGTAAGGCTCTTGGGGCGATAACCCCTAACATGCGACAGATAGTCATACGGAATTATAATGTTACTAACACCTGGCTTGGAACCGATATTACCCCAACATTTTGAGTAATGTTGTCTCCATAAATTGCTTTTCAGTGACGGTCTCGGGTATTGCAACTGAAATAATTAGTGGAGTAAATCGCACCAGTACTGTAATGTTGTGACGTTCGACTGACGTTTTGGTCGAGGGACGTTTTGGTCGGGGACGTTTTGGTTAGCGGAGGGTTTGACCAGGTACCGAGCGGGTAAATACAATTGTCAATATGACTTAATTCCCTCACTAGATTGAAAAGGGAATGATACCATGGGCGTACCGATTTTCGGCCCTCTAAGATTTGAATGTGACTAACTTTTAATATATCTCTTTTATAGCAGGTGAAACAATATGTTTATGTAAAGTGAGAATTCTGATATTTCATACGCGTGTCTATTCTCAGATTACATAACATCTTTTAAAATAAAACCACAATTTCACTCACATGTGAATCAAGCATGTCGTCAAAGACGGGCCTTATTTCTGCCCACCAATCAAATGCCATGTAATTGGCACGTGACGTTACAAAACAAATATACCTCTGTGTAAGGGATTTGTAGGGTAGGCCTACACGTGAATGAGACAAAAGAAAACGTCATCATTTACATCATTATTTTCGAAATAAAAGTTGAATATTTATCTGTTTTCGCACATTTTCATGAATAGCAGTTTTAGCATCTACCTACTACTAACAGCGATGACGTCGTCATTTGCAGACACATTCGAAGACATGTGTGGTGCGAAAATAGGTCAATTGACGATACATTATTTACGAGAAAAATTCCAAAAGAAAAGCTTAATAAAGTTGGTATTTCTGATAACTATTGCAATTGTGTGTGTTTATATTATTTACAAATGCAGTCGTTTCGTTTTCCTTCAAAATAAATAAAATATCATGCTCATAAAATTTGATAAATTATTTGTCATATATTTTCATTGGTAAAAGCTGTCTCTCACTATAGTGGCAGGTGTATTAGCTGTGACAGGTCAGTATGAGTGGTACACCGTGGGACTTTAAATACTCTTCAGTTAGTTAAGATGTCCATATATAGAAGTGTACGCACGATTGGGTATCGTCCTGTCTCTCTGCATGTAGTCTAAAGTAATGTTTATAAGTGACCGGGAATATTGGATGCTAACTACAGACGGATCTGTAGTCCAATGGTAACACGCTGGACTGGTAAACCAGGGATCGCAGGTTCGATCCCCCGTCTTAATAAAATTAACGCACGTAAAAGAACCAGAGGAGATTCTGGAATGGGTCTCTGTATGTATCATTGCATTATCCTCCAACAATCTAAAATGACTAATCTCTTCAGGAGGCGTCGCTCATATGGGCAACCGGTAGCGACGATAAATAAACGTAAAAACACACAGGATGCTAACTTGGGAAGACCTGAGATAAAGGGGAGCGTCTGGATATAGCGTGCTATGAACCAGCTGGCCACTGAGAGTTCGGAGGTTTCATAATATGATGCTAATATGTAACTTACACCTGACTGGAAATGGCTAATGCTGACGCATGTGTGGGAAACCCGTTGTTATCATAATAATCATAATTATAGGGAAGACTTTATGTAATGTGGAGACTTTGATACTATTTGTAAGGTTATATTGTATGGACACTGTTGCAATTATATGAGTCTAGAGTAAATATGTTGTTGTATTCCGACGGATTGTGTTATGAACTAGATCACCGAACGTAGAACCTGGGTTGATAATGTTACATAACAAGGATTAAGAACTTGTTTACTGGAGCTCTGGGCAACTATAACGTGGTAAGCGTGCTTTGGAAGAAAGCGTGTAGGGCACTTTAAAAATCTTAACAGATGAAATGAGAAAACGTCAGAATGTTCTAAATGTTCCCGAACGTATATAATATGTAGATTATACGCATTATGTTGGATATTGCTGTTACTAAAAAGCAGGATTCAAGAATTTTACTATCCGAATCCAGAATTTGACGTCATTGTGGAATTATCGGCTGTAGGTGACGGACATATAGGCTCACAGAATCATACGTATCGTGTTCAGAAATGTATCCATGTGTACGTGGCCTGATTAGTATAAACTGCATGAAATGCACGACAACGACGGTATCGTCCCAGCGACGTTGACATTGTTACAATTACCCCTGTTTTAGCATCATTGTGTCATCCGCGAAGTCGGGATGATGTATGTATGTACCATTAATGTCAAACCCCTTGTGGGGACCTAGATATGTTTTCCTGGGCATACCTAGCGGACCATAGCGGTTAACCAGTACTAAGCCATGTGTGTGAAGTGCCTTGCTACATACATGGCCTGACTGAGTATAAAATAGTTATGTGTAATTCAAGCTAGTAATGGTACAGATATAGACCGAATAAATACGAGTTATGGTAATACACAAACCGTGTGAAATACGAACTATGGGCAAATACGAACAGTGGAGCAACGCAAACCATGTAGACATACGAACTATGGGAAAATACGAACTATGGGCAAATACGAACTATGGGCAAATACGAACAGTGGAGCAACGCAAACCATGTAGAGATACGAACTATGGGAAAATACGAACTATGGGCAAATACGAACTATGGGCAAATACGAACAGTGGAGCAACGCAAACCATGTAGACATACGAACTATGGGCAAATACGAACAGTGGAGCAACGCAAACCATGTAGACATACGAACTATGGGCAAATACGAACAGTGGAGCAACGCAAACCATGTAGACATACGAACTATGGGCAAATACGAACAGTGGAGCAACGCAAACCATGTAGAAATACGAACTATGGAAAAATACGAACTGTCATGATGGAGAAACACAAAACATATTGATATACGAACTATTGAACAATACGAACTATGGAGGCACGCATGTCGTGTAGACATACGAACTATGGAGGAACACATGTCATGTAGACATACGAACTATTGAACAATGCAAAATATGGAGGCAAGCATGTCGTGTAGACATACGAACTATGTAGGAACACATGTCATGTAGACATACGAAATATGGAGGAACACATGTCATGTAGACATACGAACTATGGAGGAACACATGTCATGTAGACATACGAACTATGGAGGAACACATGTCATGTAGACATACGAACTATGGTGGAACACATGTCATGTAGACATACGAACTATGGATGAACACATGTCATGTACACATACGAACTATGGAGGAACACATGTCATGTAGACATACGAACTATGGTGGAACACATGTCATGTAGACATACGAACTATGGAGGAACACGAACTATGGATAATAAGAAATGTGGATAAATACAAACGATAGAGAAATACGATATATGGAGACACGCGAACTATGGATGACTACGAACTATGGAGAACTACGCAATATGGAGAAACACGAACTATAGAGGCACAGCAACCGTGTACACTGAACCGAATTTCTAAACGTCCACCTAATAAATTGTGAGTTTAGGGTAACGGGTCTGTGTATTAGTCCAAATATTGGTAGTATATTGTTATCCACCATACTCTATCAATGTACACTAAGAAAACACCAATGTATTGCCATGGCTGACCAAGCGGAACGGAAGGTTGGAATCCTAAGTTTTGGCATGAGGACCACGTGCACGGCATGGTGAGTGCTCAATTTGATTGCAATTTATTCGATGTGCGACCCGTAACCGAAAAAACAGAAAATATGGCGAGAATGACCATTGAGGAAAGCGAGAGAGCCCTCGGTATGCTTGATACAGGCACTTCTATCAGACAGGTATGTTCAGCATTGTAATTAAATTCGATATTTCAAGTACATTTTGTAATGAATCATACAATGTCATATTTTAATATCATTCTAAATCATTTCCATCGTGTTTCCAGGTTGCACGACTTTTCAACAGACGGCATTCTACTATGGTCTTTACTTGTTGATTGTCTTCAACTGTTATACAACATCAGGTGGACGTTTAGAAATTCGGTTCAGTGTATATATACGAAATATTGTCAAATACGAACAATGGAAGCACATGAACTAAAGATAATTACGAACTATTGAATTGTAACTATGGAGACATGTGAACAATGGAGAAATACGAATAATGACATCTGAATTGGAGAAAATAAATTACTTATTTGCGTATTCCTGTTGGTATGCGGACGATTATGTAACAATTTGATTACGAAGTACGAATATTCTACTACGTTTCATAGTTCAAAATATATGAAATGCAGATTGGGTTAGCCTCTTATTTCTTTAAATTCTTAAATTCAAGACATATGAAATGCAGATTGGGTTAGCCTCTTGTGTCTTTAAATTCTTAAATTCAAGACATATGAAATGCCGAGTGGGTTAGCCTCTTGTTGCTTTACATTCTTAAATTCAAGACACTCTAACTATAATAACGTTTACAACTTACTCTAAGCTTTGCAGTTTTTGCTAAATGTAATTGATCAGACGGATCAACTAACATGAAACATTATTCTGCGGCACAGATTTCTTGCCGTTATCTGATTTACATAATGTACCAATTTATGTTTTCTATATCTAAAAAATAAGTATGATACTTGAAGTCATGATAGCGCGTTCGCTTCATGTGCGAACGGTCTGGAGTTGCAGCTCCGCTGGAGCAGTTACGATTGTGCACTTAGGCAAGTCATTTAAAGTATACGTTGCCTCCATCAGGAATGAGGTATCGAGCGAGATCAATATAAGTTGTAAGAACTTGTTTCTCAATCGAGCTAAAATAAATGTGTATAAACTAATCTTGAAGCAAATTATGATACTTGAAACCAATTATGGTACTTGAAGCAAAGTATAATAGTTGAAGCAAATTGTGATACTGGAAGCAAAATTGTTAACAATAATACAAATATTTATAAATCGTTGGCCACTAAATGCCAACAGTTGTCAATAATATGAAGTAAATATGCTATGAAAACTCTTACCTCCGGTGTTGAAGAGAGCCAAAAGTGGCAGTAGCACAGAAATAATGACAGATAGCTGCATGCTGACGTTCTTTATATAACTCTAAGACTTCGAAACGTTAAATTCACGAGATGTCTCCGGAATGCCGCTCTCTGAAAACTACGCCGTTTTATAATGCCTTACCCTGCCGTTGTTATGGCCTGTGATATCAATATTACAAACTTCAATGCCGTTTCCTTGGTTGCTTCCAAGGGAGCACGTTTAAACAAAAACGTCAATGCAACATAGGACACAACATGTTTCTGCTGACTATGACATTACCTTTGGAGACATAATACACGTACAGGGACGCTTTCATGGGTTATCCATTTACATTGGACGTTGGTAGTTGAAATAGGCGTATTTAAAGTGTTATATTCTTCAACGGTTGATAACCGTAATTTGACATTGTATATCTTAGCAAATACACGTTTTAGTTGCCGGACAGCAGAACGTCGTTATTTAGACACGCCTTTTATTATGAAGTAACTGCCATTCGTGTTACAAACAATAATCTGATTGGTTGTTATGCTTTACAATCATGTTAATACATCATCAGCCCATAGAAACAGTCGGTGCTTCTGTAAGATTGGTAGATGTCATTTTGAAATACAAGCCCATTGAAACAGTGGCGCTGGTAATGAGACTCAGACATTTGCACAAGATACGCCAATGTTTCTTCAGAAATTCGTAGCGTTATTTAGTTGGTAGATACATGTATGTACAAGGCTGGACTTTTACTGGGAACAAGTTTTTATATATCGCTTTCTACTGCAGCTAAACTATTAATATCAGGTAACCGTATACAAGAATTAGAATTGATTAAACTGTTTTCCAACATTTTAATAAAGTATGCTTGATTCGTTGTATGCCTACGATATATATTTCTGTCTGATGCGATTTCATTTTTTTCATAAAATGATAACTACCGATTTTAAGGCAACATGTAATGTTATATTAACATCATGGTCAGTAGCAAACCAAACAACGAATGTATTGCATAGACAACTTGCATTAAACACTGTGCAAAACACACAAATAAATAGAAGATAGATAGATATGGATGAACACACACGACGTTTAAACTGTAAATATTTAGAAGTGGATGTCAGTTGTTTCACGATTTAAAAACGGTTTAAATGTCATAATGTAGTGAAACAATCTCTGTCTGATATGTTTATGCTGTTAATTGGATAGTTCAGTCTTCTGAACCTTAAATAATTGAAGTCGCTTAATTATCCGTAAGATGTTTTCGTTCAATAAAGACTGGATCAACATCTAATCTAACCAGGTGAGTATCTATTTGGTGCCATTGTTTTATATTTGATTAGGTAATGTCCATATGAACTGACTAACTTTATGTTCTCAACTTAATTTAGAAATACTACCATTTTATACTTTTCTTGCCTTACAATAATTGCACTTGCCGAGGGCCATATGTTAAAAATAATTGTTCTAGCATCTAAAATAAGATATTATTATTATTAATAATAATACTATTACTATATTGGCGTAAGGAGAGCGACACATATTATTAGTGTTTTACAAATATATTTTAGCTCGATTGTGAAACAAGTTTACAACATTATATTAATCGCCCGAGAGACGTGGGGGACAGAGAAGCGGCAAAGTGGAAAACAACGTACATTGTCTAAGGGCGCAATCGTAACATACTAATATTAACTGTTAATAATATTGACAAAGTTGACTCTTTCATCTATTTATTCATCCTTTCATTTCCTCCATGCATGAAGATGTTTGAGCTTATTTACTCTCGCCGCCGGCGAACCATGAACGATGTTTACATCTTATTTACACATGCACTATACCTTTAACAATGAGGTGCATGCATAGGCCAGGAGTAAGAAGTACATCTCATTTGTTACAGAAATAGTTGTGAAAAACAGCATATAAACACTGTAAAAACAGCAATATACTAATAACAGACGGATCTATAGTCCAGTGGTTAAGACGCTGGACTGGTAATCTAGGATCGCAGGTTCGATCCCCCGTCTGACACTAATAAAATTAACAGCCTTTCAGATGGGACTTTAAACCGAGGTCTCCTGTCGGTGCCTTACACCGTGCACGTAAAGGAACCAGAGGAGACTCTGGAATCATGGGCCTCTGTCTGTAATCATTACACTATCCTCCAAAAATCTAGAATTACTAATTTCTCCAGGAGGCGTCGCTCATATGGGCAACCGGTAGCGTCGATAAATAAACGTAAAACACACAATATACTAATAGACAGAATACTATACTGTGTCATTTTATATATTTAAATATTCTCTCACGATTTGTAAGTCGCATTTTTAAAATATGCCAGTACGTAACTGACTTAAAGAGATAGTCATTGCACATGTTGAAATATTTCTTAAAGCTACAACCTCGGGAAATTGGCCGTGTCCCCAGAAGTTTTATGTACAATTTCATTGCTGCTAGTAGTTCTACCCGTCAATATGGCTTCATATCACTTGGCCTTCACTGCTGTCGGATTATTTCATTATGAGGAAGCTATCCAGCTGGCTTGCGGAAGGGCGGTGGTTCTACATGGGTACCTTTCCGTGCCTGCAGTATTGCTCGGAATGGGCACCCGGCGTCTACCACCGCCAATAATAGCTGGAGAGTCACCATATGACCTAAGTTGTCGGTGTGACTGCATACACACAAAAACTGTTCTTCATTATCTCAAACTTTGTAATTTACCCATCACATCCTTTGGACACAACAACCAAAGCAGCAACATATTTGCACACGCACGCACGCACCCACACCCAGCCACCCACACACTAATAGTAAGACATTGTTTGACTGCTATGCTCAAAATATAGAGCAAGGAAGGGCTCTTTAAATTCAAAATTATAAATAATTACCAGTTTATTGTATCCAGCCTGTGAACCCCTATTGCTATGCTATGAATCTATGGTTGAGATCGCTTTCAGGCTTTACCGTATTCATATTAATTTAGTTACGTCATGATACTGGTACTGCTGCTGTTACTATTTCTACTATCCAGAAATCGATGTAATATATATAATATCAGGTGCGTGCATGTGTTGTACATCTAATATAAATCCATCATTTTGTCTGCCGATTCGAAATTTTAAATCCAAGTTTAGACTATTTCAAATGGTGTGTTATTGCATGAATTCAATTTGCATGTAATTATTTGCCGACACCTGTTTATATTGTACAGTAATATTGTGTTGGTTGATTTAGTAGTGTCTTATTCCAGTGTCATTTAATGTTAATCTGGCTCATAGGAACGCTATCAAACGTTAAGAAACCGCTCGAGCCATGCCGATGGTAAAATAATTTGGGATTATGGGAAAAATACCCATTAAATATTCTCCCACAAATCAACTTCTAGGTCAACTTCCGTACGAAGATTTAAAATTAGATAACATTTCGATACTTTCATCTCAATACGCGTTACCGTAAAGCTCGCTTGCTTAGAGCTTGCTATAATGACGTCACTACGCAAAGCAGCGTTATATTTATGTTTTAAACAGCGTTATAATTGCGTCAAGACTTCTTTTAAATCATCGTTTATCTGACCATTAACGTTATGTACCAATTCAAATGGAATTATGCATACATTAAAGTTTGATTTACAAATTATAAGGATTATTCTCTCAACTAATCAGAATCATTCCAGGTGTTATTACACGTGTATACATATAAGCATTTACGAGAAGTTGTTATTACATTGAATACATTCAAAGTTATGTGATAAATGTCAAATTGTCCCTGATTTTTTTCAAATAATTTTTTTTTTACTGCACTTTGTCTCGTCCAGTGGTTATTAACACATTCATCATTGGACTGAGATCCCAGGGATCCCAGGTTGTATCACCACGGCAGTCCCTAATAATATCAGCAGTCTTTCAGATGTGAAACCGAGGTCTCGTGTCGGTGCTTTACGTAAAATAACCAGCGGAGACTCTGGAATGGGCCTCTGTCATTGCACTATCATCCAAAAAATTCTTAATCTCTTCAGGAGGCGTCGCTCATATGGGTTACGGGTAACGACGATAAATAAATGCAAACAAAATGTATATAAGTACATGCATGCACATACGCAGGACGCTGGACATGCTATACTCTCTAGCACGGTGGCTTTGGCAGGAGCTCGGATTTTATTCACATTCCTGTCTGGCCCCTATACCGTGCATTCATGGGACAAGCCGTCCATGCGTCGAGTACCTACTATGCATGCACATGTATATACGCACGCACGCACGCACGCACGCACGCACGCACGCACACACACACACACACCATATATATATATATATATATATATATACACACGATAAGTATTCAAACTTAAAGAGATTCCCCCAATGGCTTTGTATTTCATATTTAAAATATTGGTCTCCTCGCAATTAGGTATAGGATATAAGCCTACATATTGGATCTGTTTGAGCCTTATATCTTGTCTAAAACTCACACTTATATACAATATCCTACTATTTAAAATTATTAATTTAGTACATTTACGCATAGGATTTAATACAATACGGTAACGCTGGCCTTTTGAAAGCAGTCCAATATTAATAATAATGACCTGCACGTACAAAGGTTTTAAGTGAAATGAGAGGCATTTGTTTCTTTGTTATATGTTGTACATTTTACATAGGATCCTTTGGTGAATAAATAATACATTCACAGTATATTAGAAAAGGTAGGGTGTCGTGTTTCCCGTTTACGCAGACCATATGTCTAAACATGATATACAATTTAATACATAACACAACATAATGTTTACTGGCATTAAATAGCATAATCACATTTATAGCCACATATGACGAAACTTGACAAATTGTGAAATACATGATAGTTTTCTGAGAAGTTTGAATATATCAGTTAACAATTAGTTGATGAAAAAGTACATTAAGTGAAATACATGAAATATAATTACTGCACTATTTGTGCAGACATGTGACCAAAACAAACTATCATAGAAAGTATACAAATCCATGCTCAATTTGCCTAATTACACATCTAAATGGATATAACATATTAAAAATACACTCATAAATGCTGGCAGACCCGATATATGGAATAATCCTCTAAATTTAAGCAGTCATTTAATCAAAACACAAATCAAACGATCAATATTACCAATCTTGGCATGACACTTTACAAAACTCATCAAAAGGTTTAAATTACAACTTGTTCAAAGATTCAATTAACTTGGAAAATTATTTTCTAACTATAAATAAAGTATAACATGATTACATATCAGTAATGAAACTTAGAACTGGACATCATTACTTACCAATATAAGTGGGTCGCTGGGAGGGCATCGAACTTAGCGAAAGATCATGCGACCTATGTACAAATAATACTATTGGTGATGACATGCATTATATCATTGTCTGTCCTTTTTTCACGGAACTCAGAAGATTATCCATGGATACCTATTATTATGTTCAACAAAACACACACAAGTACATACAGATAATGACCTCAACACAAGCAAATATTTGTTAGAACTAGTATGGATGTACTCAATCCCAGACTAACTGTGTGCTGTTTAATATGTGTACATATATCAAGCTTAACATCTACATTCATTAGCACCAAACAGCAATTCTAAGTGCTAAATACTTATTGCTACTAGTTTTAATGATATTGTATTAATCCGGACTCAAAGCAAATACAATGTAGTACTGTACCGAATATGAAATAAATAAAATAAATATATATAATTAAAATAATAAAACTGAAACAATGCTATTAAAGAACTATTTTTTATTAAATTAATGAAATCAAACCAAATAAAATAAACATCCATATATTTTATTCTCAATTATTCGACATGGTTCCAGATCAGCAAAAGCATTACACTGCATGTCAATCTGGATGTATACTATTATGTTGTCTGTTAGTCAACCAAGGGCGTAAGTAGTTTGTCCAGCCATACTATTCAAATAACAAGCAGCGTGCGGTATGGCGAAATGGCTTATTATTATGTACCATCTGATAGGATACTGTGGTACATGCAAAGTTAATATTTTCACCATCTATTCGCATGTTAAATACAAACACAAAAAACAAAACAACAAAAAACAACCAAAAAAACAACAAACATATTAAAGCTACATCGTTGAACACACAAATGTCTACATGATGTATTTTCCTATTATATAGTATACTTGTCTTCCCAAAGATTTGCCTCAAAAGTTCAGTATTTCAACTAATAAACAAACGTCGTATACGACTTTTGTTGACATAACGAACTAATGTAAATAGGGTCAACATCCATGCGTAATGCATACATCCCGAATGACACGATTTATGGGACAAATTTACCCTTTTATATCTAACCCTTTGTACCTGTCCATATTTATTTTTAGACTAATATATTCAAATATCTGTATTCGACAGTAGCACGCGCTTTGTAGAGACTATATTGACTAATAGTAAACAAACGTCAATTCAGAAGCGTAGTTGACCGTTATAAGAACTACATGTACAATGTTCACGTTTGAGAGTTTGTATGCCACACACACGCACTGTTTATGTATAGAAAGTTAGTGTCCAATTATTTCGGACGAATTTGTAGTAACACTTCTGTTTATAAGTAATAAAGAATATTTTGGGCTTTTTACGATATAATGTCGCTTTAAATAATCACCCACGAAAACAGGTTATAGAAAATGATTATGACACGTGCAATAAAGTAACGTCAACAAATAATTGTCAGATTCAACATCGTAACTATTAATTAATAAATATATTACCGATTATATATTATAATCCTCATATCATTTACTTCTGGTAGATAAAACTCACGTTTAACTCAAGAATGTGCATCCATTCAACAATATTTATAAACACACATAAGTGACCAAAACAACCATCGTAAACGAAACAATTTCGCTGACCTATAGTCTGTTTCAAATCAATCATAATAATACAATCAAACCAACAAGTAAATGAAACAAAATATCCCGCTCTTTTCCCATCTCCAAACTCGACTCTTTTCTCTACTGTACCCTTTATTATTTATATATCAACCCATGTCACAACATCTGTTAACTGATTACATGTATACTCATATGTCATGTAAATGATCTGAGTTAATAAAGAATAATTGAATTTAATTGAATTGAATCTTAGAGAAAGCCTCATTATATGAAAATGACTTTCGAACAAGCATGTATCCGACCAGCTTAGAATTATGTTCACCTCTGATTAGAACAGAACAGAACAGAAGTTTATTGTGGCAGACTTGTACATACATACATCGTCTTAACAAAACTAGTAATAACATAGTTTTAGTTTTAAAACTATGTTATTACTAGTTTTGTTAATACGATGTATGTATGTACAAGTCTGCCAAAATAAATATATATATTTAATGATCACGTGACACATAAATATAAGTGAGAGTGATAAATAAAATTTAGCAATTACACATTTATATTATTTCTAATAACTAAAGACAATTTTATAAATTTGGCTAAATTATGTATAGTGGTATTATTATCGGAACTCATAAGATTATTAAAATTGAAAACAGAAGGTCTATTGCAATAGTGTGCATAAATAAATTGTTTACGTAGGTTCTTATAACATGGGCATATACAAATAAAATGATAAATTAGAATTAGAATTGTTGCCAAACCTGTTTTTATATGCTTCAAAAGACTCTCTTTTGTTATTATTTTATTAATTGGGTGAATCCATTCAGAGAAACAGCTGCTAATTAGTTCAACCATGTTCTGATCGAGGCTGATAACTGATTTTTTAAAACATTTCTTAATTGCGCATTCATAGTGCTTTTTTCCATTTCAGTATTTCAACATTTCTGGTTTTAATAAGTATTTAATTTTCAATTAGCGACTGTTCCTCGGTTTTAATATGTAAATATAATAATATGTCAGTAGACAGTACTAGTTTGATTATCTGTGATTAGATTAGTCTCTTATAATTCTTTTATAATGAATGGCGTTATACTTTGCCACGATAATTTTTGTGTATAGCTTATGTATTATACAACGATGAGACTGGAATAAAGAATACATCTGCGGTCGAATATGCGATGGGGTGGGGGGGGGTGCAACGGTGATTAACTAAATACATATTAAGCCCATATAGAGGCACGATATTTTCACTTTGTTTACGCAAAACGATTGTTCTGGGCTTAAAATACGCATTGACATGTGTATTCAGTTTGATTGACTATGCGGCGATTTGTATTTCAAACGTATTCAAAATAAACATAAATTTCACCGGGTGTAAATTTGTCAGCCATTAAATATAATAAAATGGAGTTAGATATAAAAAAGTAAGAGTTAGTCTCATTCTTATCCTTTTTGTTGCTGTAAATTTTGGAAAATAAAATGTTTAATCTAAAATGGAGGATCGATTTGTCTCACTGACATTCAATTTGTATGTGTGTGTGTTTACGTTTATTTATCGTCGCTATCGGTTACCCATATGAAGAGATTAGTAACTTTTGGAGGTATGTGCAATTATACACATAGAAACCCATTCCAGAGTCTCCACTGGTTCAGGCACGGTGTACAGCACCGACACGAGACCTCGGTTTAAAGTCCCATCTGAAAGACTATTAATTTTATTAGGGTCAGACGGGGGATCGAACCTGCGATCCCTGGATTACCAGTCCAACGTGTTAACCACTGGACTACAGACCTGTCTGTGACATTAAATTGTGTGTGTTTTACGTTTATTTATCGTCGCTATCGGTTGCCCATATGAGCGACGCCTCCTGAAGAGATTAGTCATTTTAGATTTTGGAGGATATTGCATGATACAGAGACCCATTCCAGAGTCACCTCTGGTTCGTTTACTTGCACGATGTAAAGCACCGATATGAGACCTCGGTTTAACGTCCCATCTGAAAGATTGTTAATTTTATTAGGGTCAGACGGAGGATCGAACATGTGATCTCTGGATTACCAGTCCAGCGTGTTACCACTGGACTACAGATCCGACATTAAATTCTACCGAAGTACGATATTTATACCCATAGCATGCGCCTCGCAAATCGCAACGAGCGGACTTTCAATGTTCGCGAATTTACGGGACTCATTTTTGAAATGAGTGACACCAGTTATAAAACTTTTCTCAGATCTCAAACTCGAATTCAAGAAATTTGATTGGTTGAGTGTGAGTTTCACACTCAGCTGAACCAATCAAAAGCTTGAGACTGAGTTTGAGATTGGAGACACGTTTTATAACCTCGGGGCTGGGGTTTGTTTACATTTTCGACATTGTTGTCTTTCAGACTATCATTAGTTATTTGTAATTTGATTAAGCAAGTGGAAATTGATTTACATAAATTATTTTGAGAATTTGATCTCAAATAGTGTGCTTTAATAGTTTTGAGGAGTAATTCGTAACTCAATGTTGTACATCATTCTATATTCCTGTTATAGTTATCTGGTAATTATTCCAAATTTAGGAAATTTAAACATTATGCATAACGTATCTATTCGTTATATATTTATTGAAACATATACTGTAGATGACCGTCAACAGAACGGCAATAAAGTAAAGTGTTTGTTAATTATAGTGTCACCCCTATTGAAAGGTCATTGCTGATTTATGAGACACCTTTTTCTATGAACATCAGTACTTCTTCGATCCCAACAGACGGATCTGTAGTCCAGTGGTAATACGCTGGACTGGTAATCCAGGGATCGCAGGTTCTTGAAAATGAACTACACGTGGTTTGTTTACATGTTCGACATTTTCGTTTTTCAAAGTAAGGTCTTGCTTGATAGCGACGGGGTGTCATTTTGTAAATCGTGCTTGGAAATCTACTAAATTATGTGTGTGCATAGTGTCAAACATAGTGTGTATCGTACTGTTCCAAAATAAACATTCCTAGAACTTGTTTTGGACCAGTACCGCTCACCTGACGCTAAATAATTAACGTTAGTAGAACTTGTGGCCCAACCCATTTGCTAATTATGTATTTGTAATATGATTGTAATTGTTACATACATGTATATATAGCAATACAAAACATATGACCTGGCGCTAGGAATCATTTGTCCAGAAATCGTGAATTTAGTCAAATATAGGTTCGCACCCTTTTGGCTTCATTTTAATTAAAATGTGTACACATTTAATTGGCTAGTATGTGTACTATATATGTACGCACATATACAGTTCGGGCAGGGTATAAGAGTCATAATTTATTTCGCTGGAATTTGGAATTGGCAACTTTTGAAAAATCAAAATCTTGTTGTCGCATTTTTTATTGTTGTATATTGTTCACCATAGTATAGCTACCAGTATGTACAATCATTGCATAGCAAGCTTAATGACTCTTAATTGTACTATGACATTAGCATTTCTGGGAACTGTCATGGCAAACAATCCCTCATTTAACAAACATATTTGTATTAATTCCATATGTATGTATGTGACCATTTGCATATACGCAATATAACGTAAAACTTATATACTATCATCACTGATGGTCACGGGCTCGAGCCCCGCTCAGGCCGTGTCACGGTGTCTCATTTATATGAAAACGTTGGCAGTTTCTTACGGAGGTTGGTGCACCCAAGTACTGGTTAACCGCTGGAGCCTGCCCAGGAAAGGTGTTGTTAGGTAAACTGCCCGCCGGTGATATAGCTCAAAATGGTGCTGATGCAGGCGTACAACCGAAATATAACATATATAACGTAAAACAATTAATAGCTTAAAATATAATGGTGTATTTGTTTTTCTCATCCAAATTTCTTAGTTCATTACATATGTGGATACTCTTATTGTGCTAAGGATTCCGATACCTGAACTGATGGAGTATATGTGCGGTTTAACAGAACAGAACATAGCATATATATATATAGTCATATATATACATAGTCTCTTGTAACTCTGAATTGAGTGGCAATGTACTTTTTAATATGTAAACTATATTTTGTGTTTGTTATATGCTGTACATTGATGAGACTGAAATAAAGAATACAATCTACTGTGATAATACAGTCAACATAACTGAACCTAGCAGAACTTTATTCCATTGTAGACTTGAACATTACGTTCATCGTCATCTATGCTAAATACAGAACATGCCTGAATATGAACAGCGAGAGTGAACAATATAAACATTAACATAAACAGGGGAATTAAGCACTGCAAACACTTCACTATAACAAGCATATTTAAAACATGTAATCGTAAATATCATATCATATTTACAAACATACATAAGTTTAAGCATTTGAATATGCTAAATGATTTTGTCTCTGTTTAAATGCTGTAATAAACTTAAGTTTAGTAATTGCTAGTTGTATTCAAAAGTTCAATACATTTCCAAATACTTGGATGATTAAAATAATACATTGAAATGTAATGTTTTCATAACATATCAGCAGTGTGTGGTGTATTGCAGAAGTATGTGGTGCATTGCAGCAATGTGTGGTGTATTGCAGCAGTGTGTGGTGTATTGCAGCAGTGTGTGGTGTATTGCAGCAGCGTGTGGTGCATTGCAGCAGTGTGTGGTGCATTACAGCAATATGTGGTGCATTGCAGCAGTGCGTGGTGTATTGCAGCAGTGTGTGGTGTATTGCAGCAGTGTGTAGTGTAGTGCAGCAGTGTGTGGTGTATTGCAGCAGTGTGTAGTGTAGTGCAGCAGTGTGTGGTGTATTGCAGCAGTGTGTGGTGTATTGCAGCAGAGTGTGGTGCATTGCAGCAGTGTGTGGTGTATTTCAGCAGTGTGTGGTGCATTACAGCAATATGTGGTGTAGTGCAGCAGTGTGTGGTGTACTACAGCAGTGTGTGGTGTATTGCAGCAGATAGTGGTGTACTGCAGCAGTGTTTGGAGTATTGCAGCAGTGTGTGGTACATTGCAGCATTGTGTGGTGAACTGCAACAGTGTGTGGTGTATTGCAGCAAAGAGTGGTGTATTCCAGCAGTGTGTGGTGTATTCCAGCAGTGTGTGGTGAATTGCAGCAGTGTGTGGTGCATTGCTGGTGTATTGCAGCAGTGTGGTATATTGCAGCAGTGTGGGGGCATAGCAACATTGTGTGGTGCATTGCAGCAATAAGTGGTGTATTCCAGCAGTGGGTGGTGTATTGCAGCAGTGTGTGATGTATTGCAGCAGTGTGTGGTGCATTGCATCAATGAGTGGTGTATTCCAGCAGTGTGTGGTGTATTGCAGCAGTGTTTGGTGTATTCCAGCAGTGTGTGGTGTATTGCAGCAGTGTGTGGTACATTGCATCAGTGTGTGGTGCATTGCAGCAATGTGTGGTGCATTGCAACAATGTGTGGTGCATTGCAACAGTGTGTGGTGCATTGCAACATGGTGTGGTGCAATGCAACAGTGTATGGTGCATTGCAACAATGTGTGGTGCATTGCAACAGCGTGTGGTGCATTGCAGCAATAAGTGGTGTATTCCAGCAGTATGTGGTGTATTGCAGCAGTGGGTTGTGCATTGCAGCAGTGTGTGGTGCATTACAGCAGTGTGTGGTGTATTGCAGCAATGAGTGGTGTATTACAGCAGTATTTGGTGTATTGCAGCAGTGGGTTGTGCAATGCAGCAGTGTGTTGTGCATTGCAACAGTGTGTGGTGCATTGCAGCAGTGTGTGGTGTATTGTAGCAGTGTGTGGTGTATTGTCGCAGTGTGTGGTACATTGCTGCAGTGTATGGTGTATTGTAGCAGTGTTTGATACATTGCAGCAGTGTGTGGTGTATTGCAGCAGTGTATGGTGTATTGTAGCAGTGTGTGGTAAATTGCTGCAGTGTGTGGTAAATTGCAGCAGTGTGTGGTGTATTGCAGCAGTATGTGGTGTATTGCAGCAGTGTGTGGTGCATTGCAGCATTGTGTGGTGCATTGCAGCAGTGTATGGTGCATTGCAGCAGTGTGTGGTGTGGTGTATTCCAGCAGTGGGTGGTGCATTGCAGCAGTGTGTGGTTTATTGCAGCAATGTGTGGTGCATTTCAACCGTGTGTGGTGCATTGCAACAGTGTGGTGTATTGCAACAGTGTGTTGTGCATTGCAGCAGTCGGTTGTGCATTGCAGCAGTGTGTGGTGTATTGCAGCAGTGTGTGGTGTATTTCAGAAGTATGTGGTGTATTGCAGCAGTGGGTTGTGCATTGCAGCAGTGTGTGGTTCACTGCAACAGTGTGTGGTGCATTGCAACAGAGTGTGGTGTATTGCAACAGTGTGTGGTGCATTGCAACAGTGTGTGGTGCATTGAAACACTGTGTTGTGCATGGCATCAATAAGTGGTGTATTCCAGCAGTACGTGGTGTATTGCAGCAGTGGGTTGTGCATTGCAGCAGTGTGTAGTGTATTGCAGCAGTGTGTAGTGCATTGCAGCAGTGTGTGATGCATTCCAGCAGTGTGTGGTGTATTCCAGCAGTGTGTGGTGCATTGCAGCAGTCTGTGGTTCATTGCAACAGTGTGTGGTGCATTGCAGCATTATATGGTGTATTGCAGCAGTGTGTGGTGTATTGCAGCAGTGTGTGGTGCATTGCAGCAGTGTGTGGTGTTTTTCAGCAGTGTGTGGTGTATTGCAACAATGTGTTGTGCATTGCAGCAGTGGGTTGTGCATTCCAGCAGTGTGTGGTGTATTGCAGCAGTGAGTGGTGTATTGCAACAGTGCATGGTGTATTGCAGCAGTTTGTGGTGTATTACAGCAGTGTGTGGTGTATTGCAGCAGTGTGTGGTGCATTGCAGCAGTGTGTGGTGCATTGCAGCAATGAGTGATGTATTCCAGCAGGGTGTGGTACATTGCAGCAGTGTGTGGTGCATTGCAGCAATGAATGGTGTATTGCAACAATGTGTGCTGCATTGCAACAGTGTGTGGTGCATTGCAACAGTGTGTGGTGCATTGCAACAGTGTGTGGTGCATTGCAGCAATGAGTGGTGTATTCCAGCAGCATGTGGTGTATTGCAGCACTGGGTTGTGCATTGCAGCAGTGTGTTGTGCATTGCAGCAGAGTGTGGTGTATTGCAGCAATGAGTGGTGTATTCCAGCAGTATTTGGTGTATTGCAGCAGTGGGTTGTGCATTGCAGCAGTGTGTTGTGCATTGCAAACGTGTGTGGTGCATTGCAGCAGTGTGTGGTGTATTGTAGCAATGTATGGTGTATTGTTGCAGTGTGTGGTACATTGCTGCAGTGTATGTTGTATAGTAGCAGTGTTTGATACATTGCAGCAGTGTGTGGTGTATTGTAGCAGTGTGTGGTGTATTGTCGCAGTGTGTGGTGTATTGCAGCAGTAAGTGGTGTATTCCAGCAGTGGGTGGTGCATTGCAGCAGTGTGTGGTTTATTGCAGCAATGTGTGGTGCATTTCAACCGTGTGTTGTGCATTGCAACAGTGTGTGGTGTATTGCAACAGTGTGTTGTGCATTGCACCAGTGGGTTGTGCATTGCAGCAGTGTGTGGTGTATTGCAGCAATGAGTGGTATATTCCAGCAGTATGTGGTGTATTGCAGCAGTGGGTTGTGAAATGCAGGAGTGTGGTGCATCGCAACATTGTGTGGTGCATTGCAGCAATAAGTGGTGTATTCCAGCAGTGGGTGGTGTATTGCAGCAGTGAGTGGTGTATTGCCGCAGTGTGTCGTGTATTGCAGCAGTATGTGGTGTAGTGCAGCAGTGTGTGGTGAATTGCAGCAGTGATTGGTGTATTGCCGCAGTGTGTCGTGTATTGCAGCAGTATGTGGTGTATTGCAGCAGTGTGTGGTGCATTGCAGCATTGTGTGGTGTATTGCAGCAGTATGTGGTGTATTGCAGCAATAAGTGGTGTATTCCAGCAGTGGGTGGTGCATTGCAGCAGTGTGTGGTTTATTGCAGCAATGTGTGGTGCATTTCAACCGTGTGTTGTGCATTGCAACAGTGTGTGGTGTATTGCAACAGTGTGTTGTGCATTGCACCAGTGGGTTGTGCATTGCAGCAGTGTGTGGTGTATTGCAGCAATGAGTGGTGTATTCCAGCAGTATGTGGTGTATTGCAGCAGTGGGTTGTGAAATGCAGGAGTGTGGTGCATCGCAACATTGTGTGGTGCATTGCAGCAATAAGTGGTGTATTCCAGCAGTGGGTGGTGTATTGCAGCAGTGAGTGGTGTATTGCCGCAGTGTGTCGTGTATTGCAGCAGTATGTGGTGTAGTGCAGCAGTGTGTGGTGAATTGCAGCAGTGATTGGTGTATTGCCGCAGTAGTGTGTCGTGTATTGCAGCAGATGTGGTGTATTGCAGCAGTGTGTGGTGCATTGCAGCATTGTGTGGTGTATTGCAGCAGTATGTGGTGTATTGCAGCAATAAGTGGTGTATTCCAGCAGTGGGTGGTGCATTGCAGCAGTGTGTGGTTTATTGCAGCAATGTGTGGTGCATTTCAACCGTGTGTGGTGCATTGCAACAGTGTGTGGTGTATTGCAACAGTGTGTTGTGCATTGCACCAGTGGGTTGTGCATTGCAGCAGTTTGTGGTGTATTGCAGCAATGAGTGGTGTATTCCAGCAGTATGTGGTGTATTGCAGCAGTGGGTTGTGTAATGCAGGATTGTGTGGTGCATCGCAACATTGTGTGGTGCATTGCAGCAATAAGTGGTTTATTCCAGCAGTGGGTGGTGTATTGCAGCAGTGTGTGATGTATTGCAGCAGTGTGTGGTGCATTGCAGCAATGAATGGTGTATTCCAGCAGCGTGTGGTACATTGCAGCAATGAGTGGTGTATTGCAACAGTGTGTGGTGCATTGCAGCAGTGTGTGGTGCATTGCAGCAATGAGTGGTGTATTGCAGCAGTGTGTGGTGTATTGCAGCAATGTGTACTGTATTGCAGCAATGTGTAGTGTATTGCAGCAGTGCATGGTGTATTGCAGCAGATTGTGGTGCATTGCAGCAGTGTGTGGTGCATTGCAGCAGTGTGTGGTGCATTGCAGCAGTGTGTGGTGCATTGCAGCAGTGTGTGGTGCATTGCAGCAGTGTGTGGTGCATTGCAGCAGTGTGTGGTGTATTACAGCAGTTTGTGGTGTATTGTAGCAGTGTGTGGTGTATTGTAGCAGTGTGTGGTGTATTGTAGCAGTTTGTGGTGTATTGTAGCAGTGTGTGGTGTATTGTAGCAGTTTATGGTGTATTGTAGCAGTGTGTGGTGTATTGTAGCAGTTTGTGGTGCATTGCAGCAGTGTGTGGTGCATTGCAACAGTGTGTTGTGCATTGCAGCAATGAGTGGTGTATTCCAGCTGTATGTGGTGTATTGCAGCAGTGGGTTGTGCATTGCAGCAGTGTGTAATGTATTGCATCAGTGTGTAGTGCATTGTAGCAGTGTGTGTTGCATTGCAGCAGTGTGTGGTGCATTGCAGCAGTGTGTAGTGTATTGCAGCAGTGTGTAGTGTATTGCAGCAGTGTGTAGTGTATTGCAGCAGTGTGTAGTGTATTGCAGCAGTGTGTAGTGTATTGCAGCAGTGTGTAGTGTATTGCAGCAGTGTGTGTGTTTGGATGTGTAGTGTATTGCAGCAGTGTGTAGTGTATTGCAGCAATGTGTAGTGTATTGCAGCATTGTGTGGTGTATTGCAGCAATGTGTACTGTATTGCAGCAATGTGTAGTGTATTGCAGCAGTGCATGGTGTATTGCAGCAGAGTGTGGTGCATTGCAGCAGTGTGTGGTGCATTGCAGCAGTGTGTGGTGTATTGCAGCAGAGTGTGGTGCATTGCAGCAGTGTGTGGTGCATTGCAGCAGTGTGTGGTGCATTGCAGCAGTGTGTGGTGCATTGCAGCAGTGTGTGGTGCATTGCAGCAGTTTGTGGTGCATTGCAGCAGTGTGTGGTGTATTACAGCAGTTTGTGGTGTATTGTAGCAGTGTGTGGTGTATTGTAGCAGTGTGTGGTGTATTGTAGCAGTGTGTGGTGTATTGCAGCAGTGCATGGTGTATTGCAGCAGTGTGTGGTTTATTGCAGCAGTGTGTGGTGTATTACAGCAGTGTGTTGTGCATTGCAGCAGTGTGTCGTGCATCGCAACATTGTGTGGTGCATTGCAGCAATAAGTGGTTTATTCCAGCAGTGAGTGGTGTATTGCAGCAGTGTGTGGTGCATTGCAGCAATGAGTGGTGTATTCCAGCAGTGTGTGGTGTATTGCAGCAGTGTTTGGTGTATTCCAGCAGTGTGTGGTGTATTGCAGCAGTGTGTGGTGTAATCCAGCAGTGGTTGGTGTATTGCAGCAGTGTGTGGTGCATTGCAGCATTGTGTGGTGCATTGCAACAGTGTGTGGTGTATTGCAGCAGTGTTTGGTGCATTGCAACAGTGTCTGGTGCATTGCAGCAATGAGTGATGTATTCCAGCAGTGTGTGGTACATTGCAGCCGTGTGTGGTGCATTGCAGC
This sequence comes from Archivesica marissinica, assembly GCA_014843695.1. Taxonomy (NCBI): domain Eukaryota; kingdom Metazoa; phylum Mollusca; class Bivalvia; order Venerida; family Vesicomyidae; genus Archivesica; species Archivesica marissinica. The sequence continues at coordinate 60,388,916 of CM026392.1, forward strand.
AATGAGTTGTGTATTGCAACAGTGTGTGCTGCATTGCAACAGTGTGTGGTGCATTGCAACAGTGTGTGGTGCATTGCAACAGTGTGTGGTGCATTGCAACAATGAGTGGTGTATTCCGGCAGTGGGTTGTGCATTGCAACAGTGAATGGTGCATTGCAGCATTGTGTGGTGTATTGTAGCAGTGTATAGGGTATTGTCGCAGTGTGTGGTACATTGCTGCAGTGTATGGTGTATTGTAGTAGAGTTTGATACATTGCAGCAGTGTGTGGTGTATTGCAGCACTGTATGGTGTATTATAGCAGTGTGTGGTAAATTGCTGCAGTGTGTGGTGAATTGCTGCGGTGTGTGGTAAATTGCAGCAGTGTGTGGTGTATTCCAGCAGTGTGTGGTGCATTGCAACAGTGTGTGGTGCATTGCAACATGTTGGTGCACTGCAACAGTGTATGGTGCATTGCAACAGTGTGTGGTGCATTGCAACAGTGTGTGGTGCATTGCAGCAATGAGTGGTGTATTCCAGCAGTATGTGGTGTATTGCAGCAGTGGGTTGTGCATTGCAGCAGTGTGTGGTGCATTGCAGCAGTGTGTGGTGTATTGCAGCAATGAGTGGTGTATTCCAACAGTATTTGGTGTATTGCAGCAGTGTGTTGTGCATTGCAACAGTGTATGGTGTATTGCAGCAATGAGTGGTGTATTGCAGCAGTATGTGGTGTATTGCAGCAGTGGGTTGTGTAATGCAGGAGTGTGTGGTGCATCGCAACATTGTGTGGTGCATTGCAGCAATAAGTGGTGTATTCCAGCTGTGGGTGGTGTATTGCAGCAGTGTGTGATGTATTGCAGCAGTGTGTGGTGCATTGCAGCAATGAGTTGTGTATTGCAACAGTGTGTGCTGCATTGCAACAGTGCGTGGTGCATTGCAACAGTGTGTGGTGCATTGCAACAGTGTGTGGTGCATTGCAACAATGAGTGGTGTATTCCGGCAGTGGGTTGTGCATTGCAACAGTGAATGGTGCATTGCAGCATTGTGTGGTGTATTGTAGCAGTGTATAGGGTATTGTCGCAGTGTGTGGTACATTGCTGCAGTGTATGGTGTATTGTAGCAGAGTTTGATACATTGCAGCAGTGTGTGGTGTATTGCAGCACTGTATGGTGTATTATAGCAGTGTGTGGTAAATTACTGCAGTGTGTGGTGAATTGCTGCGGTGTGTGGTAAATTGCAGCAGTGTGTGGTGTATTCCAGCAGTGTGTGGTGCATTGCAACAGTGTGTGGTGCATTGCAACATGTTGGTGCACTGCAACAGTGTATGGTGCATTGCAACAGTGTGTGGTGCATTGCAACAGTGTGTGGTGCATTGCAGCAATGAGTGGTGTATTCCAGCAGTATGTGGTGTATTGCAGCAGTGGGTTGTGCATTGCAGCAGTGTGTGGTGCATTGCAGCAGTGTGTGGTGTATTGCAGCAATGAGTGGTGTATTCCAACAGTATTTGGTGTATTGCAGCAGTGTGTTGTGCATTGCAACAGTGTATGGTGTATTGCAGCAATGAGTGGTGTATTGCAGCAGTATGTGGTGTATTGCAGCAGTGGGTTGTGTAATGCAGGAGTGTGTGGTGCATCGCAACATTGTGTGGTGCATTGCAGCAATAAGTGGTGTATTCCAGCAGTGGGTGGTGTATTGCAGCAGTGTGTGATGTATTGCAGCAGTGTGTGGTGCATTGCAGCAATGAGTGGTGTATTCCAGCAGCGTGTGGTACATTGCAGCAATGAGTGATGTATTCCAGCAGTGTGTGGTACATTGCAGCAGTGTGTGGTGTACTGCAGCAATGAGTGGTGTATTGCAACAGTGTGTGGTGTATTGCAGCAGTGGGTTGTGCATTGCAGCAGTGTGTGGTGCATTGCAGCAGTGTGTGGTGTATTGCAGCAATGAGTGGTGTATTCCAGCAGTATGTGGTGTATTGCAGCAGTGGGTTGTGCATTGCAGCAGTGTGTGGTGCATTGCAGCAGTGTGTGGTGTATTGCAGCAATGAGTGGTGTATTCCAGCAGTATGTGGTGTATTGCAGCAGTGGGTTGTGCATTGCAGCAGTGTGTGGTGCATTGCAGCAGTGTGTGGTGTATTGCAGCAATGAGTGGTGTATTCCAGCAGTATGTGGTGTATTGCAGCAGTGGGTTGTGCATTGCAGCAGTGTGTGGTGCATTGCAGCAGTGTGTGGTGTATTGCAGCAATGAGTGGTGTATTCCAGCAGTATGTGGTGTATTGCAGCAGTGGGTTGTGCATTGCAGCAGTGTGTGGTGCATTGCAGCAGTGTGTGGTGTATTGCAGCAATGAGTGGTGTATTCCAGCAGTATGTGGTGTATTGCAGCAGTGTGTTGTGCATTGCAACAGTGTGTGGTGCATTGCAGCAGTGTGTGGTGTATTGTAGCAGTGTGTGGTGTATTGTCGCAGTGTGTGGTACATTGCTGCGGTGTATGGTGTATTGTAGCAGTGTTTGATACATTGCAGCAGTGTGTGGTGTATTGCAGCAGTGTATGGTGTATTGTAGCAGTGTGTGGTAAATTGCTGCAGTGTGTGGTGAATTGCAGCAGTGAGTGGTGTATTGCCGCAGTGTGTCGCGTATTTCAGCAGTATGTGGTGTATTGCAGCAGTGTGTGGTGTATTGCAGCAGTGTGTGGTGTATTGCAACAGTGTGTGGTGCATTGCAACAGTGTGTGGTGCATTGCAACAGTGTTGGTGCACTGCAACAGTGTATGGTGCATTGCAACAGTGTGTGGTGCATTGCAACAGTGTGTGGTGCATTGCAGCAATGAGTGGTGTATTCCAGCAGTATGTGGTGTATTGCAGCAGTGGGTTGTGCATTGCAGCAGTGTGTGGTGCATTGCAGCAGTGTGTTGTGTATTGCAGCAATGAGTGGTGTATTCCAGCAGTATTTGGTGTATTGCAGCAGTGTGTTGTGCATTGCAACATTGTGTGGTGCATTGCAGCAATGTGTGGTGTATTGTAGCAATAAGTGGTGTATTCCAGCAGTGGATGGTGCATTGCAGCAGTGTGTGGTTTATTGCAGCAATGTGTGGTGCATTTCAACCGTGTGTGGTGCATTGCAACAGTGTGTGGTGTATTGCAACAGTGTGTTGTGCATTGCACCAGTGGGTTGTGCATTGCAGCAGTGTGTGGTGCATTGCAGCAATGAGTGGTGTATTCCAGCAGTATGTGGTGTATAGCAGCAGTGGGTTGTGTAATGCAGGAGTGTGTGGTGCATCGCAACATTGTGTGGTGCATTGCAGCAATAAGTGGTGTATTCCAGCAGTGGGTGGTGTATTGCAGCAGTGTGTGATGTATTGCAGCAGTGTGAGGTGCATTGCAGCAATGAGTGGTGTATTGCAACAGTGTGTGGTGCATTGCAACAGTGTGTGGTGCATTGCAACAGTGAGTTGTGCATTGCAGCAATGAGTGGTGTATTCCAGCAGTGTATGGTACATTGCAGCAGTGTGTGGTACATTGCAGCAATGAGTGGTGCATTGCAATAGTGTGTGGTGCATTGCAATAGTGTGTTGTGCATTGCAGCAATAAGTGGTGTATTCCAGCAGTATGTGGTGTATGGCAGCAGAGGGTTGTGCATTGCAGCAGTGTGTAGTGTATTGCAGCAGTGTATAGTGCATTGCAGCAGTGTGTGGTGCATTCCCGCAGTGTGTGGTGTATTCCAGCAGTGTGTGGTGCATTGCAGCAGTGTGTGGTTCATTGCAACAGTGTGTGGTGCATTGCAACATTGTGTGGTGTATTGCAACAGTGTGTGGTGCATTGCTGCAGTGTGTGGTGCATTGCAACAGTGTGTTGTGCATTGCAGCAATGAGTGGTGTATTCCAGCTGTATGTGGTGTATTGCAGCAGTGGGTTGTGCATTGCAGCAGTGTGTAATGTATTGCATCAGTGTGTAGTGCATTGTAGCAGTGTGTGTTGCATTGCAGCAGTGTGTGGTACATTGCAGCAGTGTGTAGTGTATTGCAGCAGTGTGTAGTGTATTGCAGCAGTGTGTAGTGTATTGCAGCAGTGTGTAGTGTATTGCAGCAGTGTGTAGTGTATTGCAGCAGTGTGTAGTGTATTGCAGCAGTGTGTAGTGTATTGCAGCAATGTGTAGTGTATTGCAGCAGTGTGTAGTGTATTGCAGCAATGTGTAGTGTATTGCAGCAGTGGGTGGTGTATTGCAGCAATGTGTACTGTATTGCAGCAATGTGTAGTGTATTGCAGCAGTGCATGGTGTATTGCAGCAGAGTGTGGTGCATTGCAGCAGTGTGTGGTGCATTGCAGCAGTGTGTGGTGTATTGCAGCAGATTGTGGTGCATTGCAGCAGTGTGTGGTGCATTGCAGCAGTGTGTGGTGCATTGCAGCAGTGTGTGGTGCAATGCAGCAGTGTGTGGTGCATTGCAGCAGTGTGTGGTGCATTGCATCGTGTGTGGTGTATTACAGCAGTTTGTGGTGTATTGTAGCATTGTGTGGTGTATTGTAGCAGTGTGTGGTGTATTGTAGCAGTTTGTGGTGTATTGTAGCAGTGTGTGGTGTATTGTAGCAGTTTGTGGTGTATTGTAGCAGTGTGTGGTGTATTGTAGCAGTTTGTGGTGCATTGCAGCAGTGTGTGGTGCATTGCAACAGTGTGTTGTGCATTGCAGCAATGAGTGGTGTATTCCAGCTGTATGTGGTGTATTGCAGCAGTGGGTTGTGCATTGCAGCAGTGTGTAATGTATTGCATCAGTGTGTAATGCATTGTAGCAGTGTGTGTTGCATTGCAGCAGTGTGTGGTGCATTGCAGCAGTGTGTAGTGTATTGCAGCAGTGTGTAGTGTATTGCAGCAGTGTGTAGTGTATTGCAGCAGTGTGTAGTGTATTGCAGCAGTGTGTAGTGTATTGCAGCAGTGTGTAGTGTATTGCAGCAGTGTGTAGTGTATTGCAGCAATGTGTAGTGTATTGCAGCAGTGTGTAGTGTATTGCAGCAATGTGTAGTGTATTGCAGCAGTGTGTGGTGTATTGCAGCAATGTGTACTGTATTGCAGCAATGTGTAGTGTATTGCAGCAGTGCATGGTGTATTGCAGCAGAGTGTGGTGCATTGCAGCAGTGTGTGGTGCATTGCAGCAGTGTGTGGTGCATTGCAGCAGTGTGTGGTGCATTGCAGCAGTGTGTGGTGCATTGCAGCAGTGTGTGGTGCATTGCAGCAGTGTGTGGTTTATTACAGCAGTTTGTGGTGTATTGTAGCAGTGTGTGGTGTATTGTAGCAGTGTGTGGTGTATTGTAGCAGTTTGTGGTGTATTGTAGCAGTGTGTGGTGTATTGTAGCAGTTTGTGGTGTATTGTAGTAGTGTGTGGTGTATTGTAGCAGTTTGCGGTGTATTGTAGCAGTGTGTGGTGTATTGCAGCAGTGTGTGGTGTATTGCAGCAGTTGATTGTGCATTGCAGCATTGTATAGTGTATTGCAGCAGTGTGTGGTGTATTGTAGCAGTGTGTGGTGTATTGTCGCAGGGTGTGGTACATTGCAGCAGTGTGTAGTGTATTGCAGCAGTATGTGGTGTATTGTAGCAGTGTGTCGTGTATTGTAGCAGTGTGTGGTGTATTGTAGCAGTGTGTGGTGTATTGTAGCAGTGCGTAGTGTATTGTAGCAGGGTGTGGTGTATTGTAGCAGTGTGTAGTGTATTGTAGCAGGGTGTGGTACATTGCAGCAGTGTGTGGTGTATTATAGCAGTGTGTGGTAAATTACAGCAGTGTGTCGTGTATTGCAGCAGTATGTGGTGTATTGCAACAGTGTGTGGTGCATTGCAACATTGTGTGATGCATTGCAGCAGTGTGTGGTGCATTGCAGCAGTGTATGGTGTATTGCTGCAATGTGTGGTGTATTGCTGCAATGTTTGGTGCATTTCAACCGTGTGTGGTGCATTGCAACAGTTTGTGGTGTATTGCAGCAGTGTGTGGTGCATTGCAACAGTTTGTGGTGTATTGCAGCAGTGTGTGGTGTATTGCAGCAATGTGTGGTGCATTTCAACCGTGTGTGGTGCATTGCAACAGTTTGTGGTGTATTGCAACAGTGTTCTGTGCATTGCAGCAGTGGGTTGTGTATTGCAGCAGTGTGTAATGTATTGCAGCACTGTTTAGTGCATTGCAGCAGTGTGTGGTGCATTCCAGCAGTGTGTGGTGTATTCCAGCAGTGTGTGGTGCATTGCAGCAGTGTGTGGTTCATTGCAACTGTATGTGGTGCATTTCAACCGTGTGTGGTGTATTTCAACAGTGTGTGATGCATTGCAACAGTTTGTGGTGCATTGCAACAGTGTGTTGTGCATGGCAACAATAAGTGGTGCATTCCAACAATATGTGGTGTATTGCAGCAGTGGGTGTGCATTGCAGCAGTGTGTGATGTATTCCAGCAGTGTGTGGTGTATTCCAGCAGTGTGTGATGTATTCCAGCAGTGTGTCGTGCATTGCAGCAGTCTGTGGTTCATTGCAACAGTGTGTGGTGTATTCCAGCAGTGTGTGATGTATTCCAGCAGTGTGTCGTGCATTGCAGCAGTCTGTGGTTCATTGCAGCAGTCTGTGGTTCATTGCAACAGTGTGTGATGCATTGCAGCAGTGTGTGGTGCATTGCAGCAGTGTATGGTGTATTGCTGCAATGTGTGGTGTATTGCTGCAATGTGTGGTGCATGTCAACCGTGTGTGGTGCATTGCAACAGTTTGTGGTGTATTGCAGCAGTGTGTGGTGCATTGCAACAGTTTGTGGTGTATTGCAGCAGTGTGTGGTGTATTGCAGCAATGTGTGGTGCATTTCAACCGTGTGTGGTGCATTGCAACAGTTGGTGGTGTATTGCAACAGTGTTCTGTGCATTGCAGCAGTGGGTTGTGTATTGCAGCAGTGTGTAATGTATTGCAGCACTGTTTAGTGCATTGCAGCAGTGTGTGGTGCATTCCAGCAGTGTGTGGTGTATTCCAGCAGTGTGTGGTGCATTGCAGCAGTGTGTGGTTCATTGCAACTGTGTGTGGTGCATTGCAACCGTGTGTGGTGTATTTCAACAGTGTGTGATGCATTGCAACAGTGTGTGGTGCATTGCAACAGTGTGTTGTGCATGGCAACAATAAGTGGTGCATTCCAACAGTATGTGGTGTATTGCAGCAGTGGGTGTGCATTGCAGCAGTGTGTGATGTATTCCAGCAGTGTGTGGTGTATTCCAGCAGTGTGTGATGTATTCCAGCAGTGTGTCGTGCATTGCAGCAGTCTGTGGTTCATTGCAACAGTGTGTGGTGTATTCCAGCAGTGTGTGATGTATTCCAGCAGTGTGTCGTGCATTGCAGCAGTCTGTGGTTCATTGCAGCAGTCTGTGGTTCATTGCAACAGTGTGTGGTGCATTGCAGCCGTCTGTGGTTCATTGCAACAGTGTATGATGCATTGCAGCAGTATGTGGTGTATTGTAGCAGTGTGTGGTGTATTGCAGCAGTATGTGGTGCATTGCAGCAGTGTGTGGTGTTTTTCAGCAGTGTGTGGTGTATTGCAGCATTGCATGGTGTATTGCAGCAGTGCGTGGTGTATTGCAGCAGTGTGTGGTTTATTGCAGCAGTGTATGGTGTATTACAGCAGTGTGTTGTGCATTGCAGCAGTGTGTCGTGCATCGCAACATTGTGTGGTGCATTGCAGCAATAAGTGGTTTATTCCAGCAGTGAGTGGTGTATTGCAGCAATGAGTGGTGTATTCCAGCAGTGTGTGATGTATTGCAGCAGTGTTTGGTGTATTCCAGCAGTGTGTGGTGTATTGCAGCAGTGTGTGGTGTAATCCAGCAGTGGTTGTTGTATCGCAGCAGTGTGTGGTGCATTGCAGCATTGTGTGGTGCATTGCAACAGTGTGTGGTGTATTGCAGCAGTGTGTGGTGCATTGCAACAGTGTCTGGTGCATTGCAGAAATGAGTGATGTATTCCAGCAGTGTGTGGTACATTGCAGCCGTGTGTGATGCATTGCAGCAATGAGTTGTGTATTGCAACAGTGTGTGGTGCATTGCAACAGTGTGTGGTGCATTGCAACAGTGTGTGGTGCATTGCAACAGTGTGTGGTGCATTGCAGCAATGAGTGGTGTATTCCAGCAGTATGTGGTGTATTGCAGCAGTGGGTTGTGCATTGCAACAGTGAGTGGTGCATTGCAGCTGTGTGTGGTGTATTGTAGCAGTGTGTGGTGTATTGTCGCAGTGTGTGGTACATTGCTGCAGTGTATGGTGTATTGTAGCAGTGTTTGATACATTGCAGCAGTGTGTGGTGTATTGCAGCACTGTATGGTGTATTATAGCAGTGTGTGGTAAATTGCTGCAGTGTGTGGTGTATTCCAGCAGTGTAGTGTATTGCAGTAGTGTGTGGTGCATTGCAACAGTGTGTGGTGCATTGCAACATGTTGGTGCACTGCAACAGTGTATGGTGCATTGCAACAGTGTGTGGTGCATTGCAACAGTGTGTGGTGCATTGCAGCAGTGTGTGGTGCATTGCAGCAGTGTGTGGTGCATTGCAGCAATGAGTGGTGTATTCCAGCAGTATGTGGTGTATTGCAGCGTGGGTTGTGCATTGCAACAGTGTGTGGTGTATTGTAGCAGTGTGTGGTGTATTGCAGCAGTGTGTGGTGCATTGCAACAGTGTGTGGTGCATTACAGCAGTGTGTGGTGTATTCCAGCAGTGTGTGGTGCATTGCAGCAGTGTGTGGTGCATTGCAGCAGTGTGTGGTGCATTGCAACATTGTGTGGTGCATTGCAGCAGTGTGTAGTGCATTGCAGCAGTGTGTAGTGCATTGCAGCAGTGTGTGGTGTATTGCAGCAGTGTGTAGTGCATTGCAGCAGTGTGTAGTGCATTGTAGCAGTGTGTGGTGTATTGCAGCAGTGTGTAGTGCATTGCAGCAGTGTGTAGTGCATTGCAGCAGTGTGTGGTGCATTGCAGCAGTGTGTAGTGCATTGCAGCAGTGTGTAGTGCATTGCAGCAGTGTGTAGTGCATTGCAGCAGTGTGTAGTGCATTGCAGCAGTGTGTAGTGCATTGCAGCAGTGTGTAGTGCATTGCAGCAGTGTGTAGTGCATTGCAGCAGTGTGTGGTGTATTGCAGCAGTGTGTGGTGCATTGCAGCATTGTGTGGTGTATTGCAGCAGTATGTGGTGTATTGCAGCAATAAGTGGTGTATTCCAGCAGTGGGTGGTGCATTGCAGCAGTGTGTGGTTTATTGCAGCAATGTGTGGTGCATTTCAACCGTGTGTGGTGCATTGCAACAGTGTGTGGTGTATTGCAACAGTGTGTTGTGCATTGCACCAGTGGGTTGTGCATTGCAGCAGTTTGTGGTGTATTGCAGCAATGAGTGGTGTATTCCAGCAGTATGTGGTGTATTGCAGCAGTGGGTTGTGTAATGCAGGATTGTGTGGTGCATCGCAACATTGTGTGGTGCATTGCAGCAATAAGTGGTTTATTCCAGCAGTGGGTGGTGTATTGCAGCAGTGTGTGATGTATTGCAGCAGTGTGTGGTGCATTGCAGCAATGAATGGTGTATTCCAGCAGCGTGTGGTACATTGCAGCAATGAGTGGTGTATTGCAACAGTGTGTGGTGCATTGCAGCAGTGTGTGGTGCATTGCAGCAATGAGTGGTGTATTGCAGCAGTGTGTGGTGTATTGCAGCAATGTGTACTGTATTGCAGCAATGTGTAGTGTATTGCAGCAGTGCATGGTGTATTGCAGCAGATTGTGGTGCATTGCAGCAGTGTGTGGTGCATTGCAGCAGTGTGTGGTGCATTGCAGCAGTGTGTGGTGCATTGCAGCAGTGTGTGGTGCATTGCAGCAGTGTGTGGTGCATTGCAGCAGTGTGTGGTGTATTACAGCAGTTTGTGGTGTATTGTAGCAGTGTGTGGTGTATTGTAGCAGTGTGTGGTGTATTGTAGCAGTTTGTGGTGTATTGTAGCAGTGTGTGGTGTATTGTAGCAGTTTGTGGTGTATTGTAGCAGTGTGTGGTGTATTGTAGCAGTTTGTGGTGCATTGCAGCAGTGTGTGGTGCATTGCAACAGTGTGTTGTGCATTGCAGCAATGAGTGGTGTATTCCAGCTGTATGTGGTGTATTGCAGCAGTGGGTTGTGCATTGCAGCAGTGTGTAATGTATTGCATCAGTGTGTAGTGCATTGTAGCAGTGTGTGTTGCATTGCAGCAGTGTGTGGTGCATTGCAGCAGTGTGTAGTGTATTGCAGCAGTGTGTAGTGTATTGCAGCAGTGTGTAGTGTATTGCAGCAGTGTGTAGTGTATTGCAGCAGTGTGTAGTGTATTGCAGCATTGTGTGGTGTATTGCAGCAATGTGTACTGTATTGCAGCAATGTGTAGTGTATTGCAGCAGTGCATGGTGTATTGCAGCAGAGTGTGGTGCATTGCAGCAGTGTGTGGTGCATTGCAGCAGTGTGTGGTGTATTGCAGCAGAGTGTGGTGCATTGCAGCAGTGTGTGGTGCATTGCAGCAGTGTGTGGTGCATTGCAGCAGTGTGTGGTGCATTGCAGCAGTGTGTGGTGCATTGCAGCAGTTTGTGGTGCATTGCAGCAGTGTGTGGTGTATTACAGCAGTTTGTGGTGTATTGTAGCAGTGTGTGGTGTATTGTAGCAGTGTGTGGTGTATTGTAGCAGTGTGTGGTGTATTGCAGCAGTGCATGGTGTATTGCAGCAGTGTGTGGTTTATTGCAGCAGTGTGTGGTGTATTACAGCAGTGTGTTGTGCATTGCAGCAGTGTGTCGTGCATCGCAACATTGTGTGGTGCATTGCAGCAATAAGTGGTTTATTCCAGCAGTGAGTGGTGTATTGCAGCAGTGTGTGGTGCATTGCAGCAATGAGTGGTGTATTCCAGCAGTGTGTGGTGTATTGCAGCAGTGTTTGGTGTATTCCAGCAGTGTGTGGTGTATTGCAGCAGTGTGTGGTGTAATCCAGCAGTGGTTGGTGTATTGCAGCAGTGTGTGGTGCATTGCAGCATTGTGTGGTGCATTGCAACAGTGTGTGGTGTATTGCAGCAGTGTTTGGTGCATTGCAACAGTGTCTGGTGCATTGCAGCAATGAGTGATGTATTCCAGCAGTGTGTGGTACATTGCAGCCGTGTGTGGTGCATTGCAGCAATGAGTTGTGTATTGCAACAGTGTGTGCTGCATTGCAACAGTGTGTGGTGCATTGCAACAGTGTGTGGTGCATTGCAACAGTGTGTGGTGCATTGCAACAATGAGTGGTGTATTCCGGCAGTGGGTTGTGCATTGCAACAGTGAATGGTGCATTGCAGCATTGTGTGGTGTATTGTAGCAGTGTATAGGGTATTGTCGCAGTGTGTGGTACATTGCTGCAGTGTATGGTGTATTGTAGTAGAGTTTGATACATTGCAGCAGTGTGTGGTGTATTGCAGCACTGTATGGTGTATTATAGCAGTGTGTGGTAAATTGCTGCAGTGTGTGGTGAATTGCTGCGGTGTGTGGTAAATTGCAGCAGTGTGTGGTGTATTCCAGCAGTGTGTGGTGCATTGCAACAGTGTGTGGTGCATTGCAACATGTTGGTGCACTGCAACAGTGTATGGTGCATTGCAACAGTGTGTGGTGCATTGCAACAGTGTGTGGTGCATTGCAGCAATGAGTGGTGTATTCCAGCAGTATGTGGTGTATTGCAGCAGTGGGTTGTGCATTGCAGCAGTGTGTGGTGCATTGCAGCAGTGTGTGGTGTATTGCAGCAATGAGTGGTGTATTCCAACAGTATTTGGTGTATTGCAGCAGTGTGTTGTGCATTGCAACAGTGTATGGTGTATTGCAGCAATGAGTGGTGTATTGCAGCAGTATGTGGTGTATTGCAGCAGTGGGTTGTGTAATGCAGGAGTGTGTGGTGCATCGCAACATTGTGTGGTGCATTGCAGCAATAAGTGGTGTATTCCATCTGTGGGTGGTGTATTGCAGCAGTGTGTGATGTATTGCAGCAGTGTGTGGTGCATTGCAGCAATGAGTTGTGTATTGCAACAGTGTGTGCTGCATTGCAACAGTGCGTGGTGCATTGCAACAGTGTGTGGTGCATTGCAACAGTGTGTGGTGCATTGCAACAATGAGTGGTGTATTCCGGCAGTGGGTTGTGCATTGCAACAGTGAATGGTGCATTGCAGCATTGTGTGGTGTATTGTAGCAGTGTATAGGGTATTGTCGCAGTGTGTGGTACATTGCTGCAGTGTATGGTGTATTGTAGCAGAGTTTGATACATTGCAGCAGTGTGTGGTGTATTGCAGCACTGTATGGTGTATTATAGCAGTGTGTGGTAAATTACTGCAGGTGTGTGGTGAATTGCTGCGGTGTGTGGTAAATTGCAGCAGTGTGTGGTGTATTCCAGCAGTGGTGGGTGCATTGCAACAGTGTGTGGTGCATTGCAACATGTTGGTGCACTGCAACAGTGTATGGTGCATTGCAACAGTGTGTGGTGCATTGCAACAGTGTGTGGTGCATTGCAGCAATGAGTGGTGTATTCCAGCAGTATGTGGTGTATTGCAGCAGTGGGTTGTGCATTGCAGCAGTGTGTGGTGCATTGCAGCAGTGTGTGGTGTATTGCAGCAATGAGTGGTGTATTCCAACAGTATTTGGTGTATTGCAGCAGTGTGTTGTGCATTGCAACAGTGTATGGTGTATTGCAGCAATGAGTGGTGTATTGCAGCAGTATGTGGTGTATTGCAGCAGTGGGTTGTGTAATGCAGGAGTGTGTGGTGCATCGCAACATTGTGTGGTGCATTGCAGCAATAAGTGGTGTATTCCAGCAGTGGGTGGTGTATTGCAGCAGTGTGTGATGTATTGCGGCAGTGTGTGGTGCATTGCAGCAATGAGTGGTGTATTCCAGCAGCGTGTGGTACATTGCAGCAATGAGTGATGTATTCCAGCAGTGTGTGGTACATTGCAGCAGTGTGTGGTGTACTGCAGCAATGAGTGGTGTATTGCAACAGTGTGTGCTGTATTGCAACAGTGTGTGGTGCATTGCATCAGTGTGTGGTGCATTGCAACAGTGTGTGGTGCATTGCAGCAATTAGTGGTGTATTCCAGCAGTATGTGGTGTATTGCAGCATTGGGTTGTGCATTGCAGCAGTGCGTTGTGCATTGCAGCAGTGTTTGGTGTATTGCAGCAATGAGTGGTGTATTCCAGCAGTATTTGGTGTATTGCAGCAGTGGGTTGTGCATTGCATCAGTGTGTTGTGCATTGCAACAGTGTGTGGTGCAATGCAGCAGTGTGTGGTGTATTGTAGCAGTGTATGATGTATTGTCGCAGTGTGTGGTACATTGCTGCAGTGTATGGTGTATTGTAGCAGTGTTTGATACATTGCAGCAGTGTGTGGTGTATTGCAGCACTGTATGGTGTATTCCAGCAGTGTGGTGTATTGCAGCAGTGTGTGGTGCATTGCAACAGTGTGTGGTGCATTGCAACAGTGTGTGGTGCATTGCAACAGTGTGTGGTGCATTGCAACAGTGTGTGGTGCATTGCAGCAATGAGTGGTGTATTCCAGCAGTATGTGGTGTATTGCAGCAGTGGGTTGTGCATTGCAGCAGTGTGTGGTGCATT
>CM026392.1:60403472-60444086 GCA_014843695.1 Archivesica marissinica
CTTATATAAATCACTCTCGTTGGCGCGGATGAAAGCGTACATGTGGGAGGAAGCCGGAGTACCCGGAGAAAACACACCTGTCCGATCTTTACGATCACCGTACCATCTCACATACTTCCCGGTCCGATGATCGAAACCTGGTTGCATTGGTGAGAAGCGAGTGGGCTAACCAATGCGCTTATCGGACAGCCATTAACAGTTGGTGTCGGATCTGGACTGGATCACATCGTGGTGGAAGGATACCGCGTGCCCACTAGTTTATGATATTGAAACTATTATGTTATGCCACATGTCATCAGATTTAATGTTGTAAACCGATGATTTGTCTCCTAGCCCAGTATATTGGTCTCCAAAAACAGGTGTTCGGTTGACCTTTCTTGATTCGAGAAAATGTTGGATGCTTGGTGGTGTCCTGTGTTATACTGTAACCCTTTTCCTTACGACTGATAAAACATCTAATCTATGATAATTTGAAAAATATCAAACGAATTTATGAAACTTGTAGGTTACAGTAGAATCGGGCAGCGCATACAGACTATACGAATATTATATGCATACAGTATCAATACAGTATTTATGTATGTCTTCTGGCTGAGGGGTTGTGTCGGCGGATATGGCGGCGTTTGACTGGCGGACGGACGGATAGACAAGCCGGCAGGCAGACAGGCAGGTATTTTGGATTTTATGTCCCGCAAATTCTTCAAATTCAAGTACATACACAGGGGTAAAAACATCAGGGTGTAGATATTTTCTACCCCGGACATAGGGTTACTATGGGGCGATATTCAGAATGGCCGCCCTCGCGATTAAAATCACTATATCTTATCCCATATATGTCATAGAAATGCCTCCCAACAATCAGCGGGGTCCTAAGAGTGACAAAGGCCTCTCAAGAGCAGTTATATTGCAATAATGGAGTCCCCAAAACAACCAAACCCCCATTCTAGACACTTAAGATTGCATTTCTGTCTATATATAGGCCAACATATAGTGACTGATTTAATTATGTATTAATGTAAAATTTAAACTTTGAAAAATGGATAATAATTTAAATACTTTTAAAGATGAAATGGAAATGGAAGTCGTGCTAGCCCAGTGATAGCGCGTTCGCTTCAGGTGGGAACTTCCCGTACGTCTCACCTAGAGTCCACATATTGTATCCCCCTGCCCTCATGGCGATTGATTCCGTCAGGACTGAGGTCTAGAAAGCGATCTAGATAATCCTATGTTGTAACAACCTATTTTGCAATCGAACTTGTATAAGTTTGTGTAAGCTAAATCATTTTAATCGCAAATGTATCTAGAGAATAGTAACCGGATATATGTAAACCCCTGCTCTAGGCTGACTGCCATGAATATGTCATAGCCTGGAATTGGATCGCAATCATAGCAATCGTTAATACACCATCAATAAACGTTACAGGGAATATATTCAGTTGTTTTATTGTTTTTACCCCCACCCTGTATATTATGTCCGTTCTGGCGTTCCATACTTAACGTATATCGTTTGCAACTTGTATATATGTAAAATATATTTATAAATGGTCATACTAACAATTTGCATGTGACATATTCTAACCAATCACTATTGTTGGTCACTTTCAGGTCAGCTTTGGAATGGATGATAAATCGCCATTTTGGGCGTATATTTACAATACATTGCTATGACTAATTATTGGATATATAGCCAGGTAAAAATATTTTTTGCGATTTATAAACTTCAGTCTATTCATTAGGTTGATATCGAATTGATAGTCACCTGTAATTGTATGCAATTTGAAATGCAAACTTGCTCGTGTATTTTCAATAGATGCTACGCTCTAACACACATGAATGTATTGTTTACATATTTTGACAGCTGTCATCTGTCAAACTCATAAGATGTGATTTGTGCATTATGTGATTTGTTAATTTACTTTGTATGAAAATTAATGTATTTTCAGGAAATGAAGTAAATTAAAGTCACCATCCCTTATAAATTATTGCATCGAGTCTTCACTCAAACCCACCCCCTCAAGATACATATACCCGCTAGGAGGTTTAGTCAGGGCAGACAAGGGACCGGCGACAAATGGCCGTGACTTATTTCTCCTGGTACAACTCTCTATATATATCCACAAAACGTCATACAAATGCTTCCACAGTTCTTTTAGTTATCCTGCGCGCGCGCACACACACACACACACGCGCGCGCGCGCGCGCACGCATACACATACACACACGAAGCCAAAATAACACACGTTCCTAAGAAAGAGGGAGGGGTTTATAATAAAGGCCACACTATGAGTGGAAATGTTCACTTAATTAGGCCATCACGGTTAAAGCAGAATTACATCGTATGACATCAAATATATTTGAACAATTCAAATTTTACGTATGGGTAGCAATGCTGCAACACATTCTTAAATTATAATTTGTATAACTATGTTCAATTAGTAAACAGTGTTTTTTTGCAATAAAACAAACTCGAAACCGAAAGTAGGACTTTCCGAGTCGGTCAGGTCACGCACATTTGTTTACAATCGGAACCGAATGTATATTCGAAATGAATCGTCCGCATTCGGCAATGATGAAAAATCATGGAATCTTGCTGTCAATATTCCAGCAAGATTGAAGTATGAACGATTACAGTAAGTTGAAACGGCCTCAATTATTATTACAATGTATCTCAAATGATGTAAATGTGATTGTGTTTAGTTGGAAACCGTGCAAAATGTTTCATATGCCGAATAAGTGTTAAATTAATGTCAAACAATTTCAGAAGTTGTCATTGGGGCGCACATGGGATATTTTTAACATAATTTTCATAAGTCATTATAAAGAAAATATATCGTTTCTCACAATTGTTTTGCAGAATTTGAGCATCAAGTATCAGGATAATCATTATTAATTAATAGCTTCGGGGGGGGGTGGAGGGTTTGCTTACATATCTTGTTTTTTATTTCCTTTCACAACTGTTTAAGTCAATTCGCCCTCGGTTCCACATTCGTAATACAATACAACACCATGTCATTTTGAAATGGTGCACACAAAGTCACAACCACCGTGGTTCTGATGTGATGATGGGGACAAACTGGCACTTATTCAAAACACATACTAATTTAATACAAATAGATACTAAGCTTTGCTGAACTACAAATTGGCGTGACGCGTCCGTGGGCCAGCATCGCATTTGGAATTGAACGGTCCCGGGTGTCATTGAGCAAGACACCTTACACACATGGCTTAGTACTGTTTAACCAGGACAACATGAATAGGCCCGCAATGGGTTTGCCATTAATGGAACATACATACATACAAATTGGTTTGTTTCGGAAAATGTCGCACTTGCCCGGGATTCATTCATGGTTTACCACTATAATATTACTGAGGCGACCACAGGCGAGAACTGTTTGTTGCCCGGTACCGAGTTGACAACAGCTGGCACAAACTACATTGAATATATACGTAGTCAAGGCTGTTACTCTAGACGAGGGAAAAAACGAAATCACCGAGGCGTAACCCGTCCTATAGGTATACAGTGTAGGATACCAATCCGGATCCAACCGGTATAGTTATTAATAGCCTTTGAGCATTATTGCAGACGATACAGTTGTAACGCTAATCATGTGTATCTCTAAGCAAGCGATACTTTACTTTATATAGCGGATGTATTTAAAGTTGCGGTCATTAGGTCATTCATCTACCGTTTACATTCCTGGTTTTATTTAAAGCGACACAACGTGATAATATGTCGTGTATGTGTTCAAGGTTGTAGGTAACAATACAGAGGAAGATCTCATATCCCCGCATGTAATGTTTTAACTCAAGAAAACAACCACATGTTAAATATAGGTTCTTTATTCACAAAACATATACAATCGTACAAAATGTGTAAATTGTATTAAGATATGAACATATCAATAGCATAGTATTACAAAATGGCGTGCACATGTAGCAGACTATTAATAAATACAAGTTCATTTAAAACATACAACATTATCGTTTTTCAGTGTTTGCCTACATTCCATAGGGTAGCGTGTTGAAGTTGGTAGTAATGACACGTTTATCAAACACGATTTTATAATCTTTCGTTTTAGTTGTAGTAATAATGTGACCAGTGGCGGGATTCCTTGTGATTTTATGCTCATCTACGACCTTGACAGTTTCAACTTCGTCCTTGCTTGTGACCATTCGATGTAATGTATGAAAGTTAATGTCCAATGCGTTTTTGAAATTTAAGGTAATGCCTCGTACCTTGCAAATGGAGGTTTGCCCCATTTTATTGGGTTTCGACAAATTATACGCATAATTATTAGGCCCACCAGTTGCAAAGTGCGTTATCTTGTTATCTGGCGCTTTACTGTCTGGAACCTCATCCGTTAGCTCTCCCAAGTAGTCCCCAAGTAGGGGCTTCCACTGGCCCGGAACTGTGGTAAATACTACAGAATCCGTATCGCAATACAGAACCCTGTCTCCTAAAGGTTTCAAATAACTATACAGTTTGAGGCGTGCCTGTGCTGTGGTATAAGCTGCGATAACCACATTGGTGCGAGATGATGCTTGAATGAAGTCATCATGGTAGGCCCAGTCAATTTGAACTGATTCGTTATTGATGAACCGTACATTCTTTATATCTTGCTGATCGCTAGTCATCATGTAAAACTACTCATCTGGTTCAGTGACAAAGGTTGTTTGGGTCAAGTTAGTACGTTGACCAAATTTTCCCCAAAATGATTTCAACATGAGTTTGGCTAATGATCGTAATCCAGGGTTTTCCATACTCTTATTATAATCCAACAATATACCCTCTGTGTTGTAATAGTCTTGTATGTAGCGTTGTTTGGCTGCCTCGGTAATACACCATTCTGGCCAGCCACTAGCTTCCTGCTTGACCTTTAGGAATGTATTCACATAAGAGGTAAACAAACCGCCTGATTTGGTGACCGGATCATACTGCGATACCTCGTACATCTTCAGTATTGTGTATTCTTTTGAGACAGCCATTTTGAGCTCGTCTGTAACCCATGTTCCCGTTATTGATCTCTCTTGAGCCGTATGATGGCACTTCGATTTCTGGTAAGTTTCACCACATGTTCGACAAAGACTGAACAATAATTTTCCATTGCATTTCATTGGTAACACAGGCACGTACAACCCTTCAGGAGGTAACACTTTACATTTCACTAGCCCTTCGTAATGATTTAGATCTGTAAAATTGTCAGTGATGATCTGTGGATGTGCCATTGGAATTTTACCTGTTTTATTAACCCATGGATAAAGCGATGTGACGTCATAATAATGGATCGCATTGGTGACTGAGGCTTCTTCATATAGTCTGAATGCCTCTGTGCCCCCCCATAGAATGCTTCCCTAGGTTCTAATGGAGATACAATTTCTAGTGAGTCAACATACTCTCTCATGGCCTGATTATTTGACAGTTGATGGTTAAAGTCGCATTCCCATATAGAAATGTAGGCAAATCCCTCAGACTCTATATACTTCTGTTTCTCTAGGGTTCTGGCATAGAGATCAGACATGACCATTTCAACCACGGGGTTAACGGTGGTCTTAGAATAGCATTTCGGACATCCATGCCAGAAGCACTCGTGGAATTCTAGCACAATCTGTTGGCCATTATGTTCATAAAAGCCATCCACTTTGTACTGCCCAATTTGTTTTACACCCTTATTACGACCATGTTGAACGTTTATATTGTATCTGTGTGCCAAATAGGACAGCCATTCGTAGGCTACGGTTGACTGCTTCTCTTCAGGTCGGTAGCCGTGCGGGGGTATGATCCCTATGCTTTCATGTTCAAGAAATATAGTTCTGAACACAAGGTTACAGGCTGATGCAATGGTAATGCATTTTGCAAAAGGGTCTATACCGCCACTGCCCTCTTTCCTAATTAAATCCATGAAAAATGACCTGAACTTCAGGCAACATTTACGTAGTACGTCGACATCAGATCTGCAGTATCGCACTAACTCCGGTTCAAAATAAAATTGGTCGTCCCGATGTTGTTCATACCAAGCCAAAAACTTGACTCTGTAGTCTTGTTTCATACCATTAGGGTTGTAGTACTTCATATCGGGAAGATATTGCAGTACAGCCTGTTGATTTTCGTCCATATTGTACAGATGGGGAAAGTAATCTTGTGTGATCTCAGTTTCCCCGAAGGCCTTGGGCATTTCGGCTAACGCCATAGGAATAAAGTTTAACGAATCAATAAATCTTATTTTGAACTGTGGTTCTTTGATCGACATGTAATTTGATCCTGTGGTAATCACCTCTGGCAGAATGGCATTGTCATGAAGATATTTTAGAACTGGGTAGCTATCATAACCCTTGAAATTGTGACAGATGACAGTAGCACCATTGTTCTCGCCAGAAAGGAGCCATCTACAGAACAAAGTTATGGTATTAGGTCCGGAAAACACTCTTTCATTCAATCCACAGTTACTGCACTCGGAGGTTGAAGACACGATAGTGTTCATACACACTGTACACACTTTATGTACCACGCACAGATTGTGCCTGTGTTCAAACGACCCGCACCATGCTTTCTTGCAGTTCATACATTTATTATGCACACAAGGAAAACAGCCTTCTTGACATTCCAATCGTTTGGTTTGGGTGCACACGAGATCAAAGAATAAGTAGGTTGTTTTCTGGCTGGCCTTGGGCATATCGGTCGTATTGCATTCGTCGTCATCAACCGGCTGCATATAGCACTGGTGTCATTCAGGATAGAACTCCTTACACGTTTGGCAATAGGTTTCACCGCATACATGTAGAGATTTGTGTTTAGTACGATTTATCAAATGGCTGCATAGACGGCAACGGTAATGTATATCACAGGTTGATTTTCCGTCTTGTGTTTTCTTCAAATGTAGATGGAAGCAGGTCTGGTTAACAAACTTGCAGTTACAAGTAGCACAATTTCTCCAAGCCTCTTCCTTGTCAGTATGTAGATGCCTACAGTGATGACAAGGGTCATTGCAGATGTGGCGTTCCTTATGCTGATATCCTTTAAAGCAGATAGGACGATGATTCCAGTGCCTATACCCACATTTGTGGGGTCAAGGAATACAATAACATCAGTTTCAGTAATTAATGGGCTGTCCTAATGTCTGTGTTGTAAGGCAGCCATCTTGGATTTCAAGATGGCCGTTGGCGATTACCTGGTTTTGCTTCTATCTCGGTAATTAAGGCACATATAACGGTGTTTTTGGCACCTTCACTTACATTTCAGGGGCAAGGAATACAATGATATTAACTCAAGTGATGTTTGGACTGTCCCTGTGTCTGATTAGTAAGGCAGCCATCTTGGAATACTTCGTAATTGTTTCCTGCAGTGTTTGATGAGGAGAACAACATATCAAAATTGGGCAATTTTGACGCAAGTCCAAAGTTCATAAAATGACATCAGAAAACCAGATGCCTGTCAACAGAGAAACCTCATAACCATCAGATCACCAGTTTGTTTAGGTAAAATTACCCTCAGAAGTGAATGTTAATTTTGAAATGATGCCATGACGTCATCAGAGAGATCATTAAGTGACAACTTATGTGTTGCTCAACATTAACACTAAGACGATAGTATGCAACTATATGCCTACTGAAATGTCAATTTCTTCCTCCTCGTCCTCCTCTATCACTGGTTCATTGCCCATCTTGGCACCGGTGCATTCTAACCCATGCTTTCAGCAGGTACACCTCAGAGTTTTGCACCCTCCTGAACAGTTGCAGTGAATCATCTGGATGAGTAGATCTGGAGCAGGGTTTTTATCTGTCATCACTGGAACGAGCTTTTGCTCTTCTTCCCTCCATCCCTACTCAGTTGCTTCCATTTCACCACAATGGCCCATCCACTCCATGACCTGGTAATAGGTACGCAAGGAATGAAACTTGCAGGCAGCTGATGTTGGGGGCAGTCTTTCTGGCGTAACAAAAGCCTTAGCTCTTGCAACTTTCTTGCAGAGAATGCTGTATCTGATAGATGCCAGGGAGTCTTTCTGATTTGCATGAAACAATTCCACCATTGCCCTGCAGCCTGTGGTTTCCACAACATCCTGATCTTGTTGTGTCGCAGCCTCTCTGGCGCAAACATTCCATGATGAGTGCTTGCTTATTTACGTCATTCGATAGGAAGTCCTCCTTTTTGCCAACACATTTTGTTGACTCCGTGATGTTCACCTTGGTTACATTCTTATTTTTACTACGACGCTGATGAGTGCAATCCTTTGTACTCGGCCCAACTTCATAACCATCGAACACTACAGTGGCTTTGCCATAGTGGTTGACTGTGAATGAGGCATACTCGTCAGCAATTGAACTGTAGGTGCATCCTTCCTTCCACTTTAACCGGTGCAGAAGTGATCCCCGAAAGAGAACATAGCAGTCTGTTCCGGGAACTGTCTGGATGATGGCATCGTCAGATTTGGGTGAAGCATAGTCTTTTATTGCTTCTGCCAATTGTGGTTTATCTGGCTGGCGCAAGATGTTCTTTTTCTTCGAACAGAGACATTGGGTATGGACATAGTTCATAGTTCATCACTTCGTCTATCTGGAGATCGCCTGTCCGTGACACAACTAAGAACCTCTGGAATAACAATGCAGGATATATGGTTCGGTCCTCAGAAACTCTGACTTCCCTGCTTGATGCAAGTGTCTTGACTTTTGAACTCCTTTTGTGCGAATAGGAGAAAACAGAATGACCATCCATCTTCTTGACAACGCCATTTCCTACTGTGAATAGGTCATGAACATTGACATCCTCATTTGCAGTGATACCAGTAATGATATTGCGCAATGACTTGTCATCCGAGAATGGCGTGAAGCTATTCAGTTTCGCTGCAACCTTCTCACGGTCAGCTTCATCTCGACTAATTCTGGAGCTGGACAACTCTTTATGCTGTTCACCTGTTGTGAAGCTATTCGCGGTCAGTTCTTGCATTGCGAGGTTATAAGAGGATGATACACTAGACGACATTGTCCAAACTGCTCTCTGGTGCTCCGACATCCCACTACCTCGCGTGAGACCACCTTGGCTTTTTAGTGACCTCATTAGTGTCTGTTCTATCACAAGATCAGGGCCAAGGCCAGCCCAGTATTGGTTGCTGCGCCTGATGACATGAAACCCAGACTTGAACATTTGATGAACTTTAGGGTTGTCTTCTTCTAATGCTGTCATCTTCTCGAGATAGAGACGCGCTGACTTCAGATAATTATGATGACCAGCGACTGCAAATATCGGCAGGCAAGCTGAGATACTTTGGAGGTGCATCTCCAACGACCCCATCCGATCAGCCGCCACAAGTCCCCTTGCAACTTCTACCATGCGCTGGTTGTTGATCCACAGTGCACTGGATTTCGATGTTGTTGTAAGTTTATCCCTTTCCTCGGTCAAACTTTTATCGATAAAACGAATGCAATCTGATTGCAACACTGAGTCAAGATCCCTTCTGCCAGTCTCCATGAGTGCGTGAAGTCTCTCCAATTCCTCCACTTCTTCTTGAAACTGAGGGTTATCCTCAATGATTTTAGTCACAATCTGACGTGTAAGACACTGATCCATCAGCAGGTGTCCACGGAATGCTCGTTGCACCGCCTTTCCGCTCATCATGTGCAAAATGGCATTTTCACCATACACTGCCTCCAGGATCTCCTTCAGTCCACTGCCGTCCATCAAACTTCCAATGGCGCCCAACAGATTCATGAAGGTATGGAAGCTACCAAGCAATAGCACCGCATTCCTGATTGGGTTATAATCTGGAAGACCATTGACTATCTCAGAGGCTTTCCAAAACAGTGGTTGATCGAAGGTGATGACAGCTGGCATCTTGTGCTTTGATGCAACTTTGCAAAGGTAATCTAGAGCGGACAGAATGCAGGTTTTGTCCCCTGGATTCATGTCAATCATCGGGAGAAACTGTACCGAGGATTTCCCTGGGTGCTCGCACTCTTTATGCAGAAAATGCATCATACCTTGCCAACTAGGTGCACTCTTGTTGAAGCGAAAGGACATTTCCCAGAACATGTGAACTGTACGGTCACAACTGGATGAGGAGGGGCTTAAATTTGACATCACGGTTGACATGCTCTGCATAGCGGTAGTCTATTATATCAATCTATGTCAGTTCAACAAGCTTCAGGTCAGCCAATTTCTTTCTCGATATGATGTGTCTGGTCAGTTGTCCTGGTGTGACAGCTGCTATCATGCACATCCCATGGAAAGTACCCTTTCCATCCAATGTTATAATGTTGTGGTCCACATTGTCACCGGCAAATAACAATGACTTCATATCAAGGCCTATGTCGCCTCCCAATACATCTGGAGCAAGTTAACAGGCTGCATTTACTTCAAACCTTTGTACCTCTGAATAAGATGAGGAGAAGCCCATGGTTGAAAGGCTATCTATCAAGAACCATGACCTGTACAAATGGTGCATTTGCGCCGCGAGACCAAACTGTAATGGTGCTATAACAGCCCTTGGACGCACTGCTTGAATGACTGCTTGTCCAATACCAGCAGCCTTACTGGGCGTATCCTTCCCAACAAACAGGTGCTGCAGCAAGTATCACAAGCTTGCTGGGACATAGTCCAATGCTGCCGCAAGGGTTAGTTCTGCCTGCGTTGGATATGTATCCTCATGTGGCACAACTGTTGTCTTTATGTCACTTTTTATTAGTTTCGCGGCAGTCTGAAGAATTGCCCGTTTTTGTGCTTCCTCGTCAGCTTCTCGTGGCGAGTTGTAATGATTACGAAGTATCTGACAGGTTGTTTCCCTGAAGGTCACAATGTTTTCCACTCCCTTGCCCTCTGCCACTCTCCATATCGTTTCAGAAGCTTTTCCTTCAGGTACTGGTTGCCATAGGCCTTAGATAGATTTGCTATCGCCTAGGTATTGTTCCATTTTAACAACAAGGTCTGGTATTGTCAACTGTTCCTCGTCGTTTTCCTCGATGAAAGAGCCCACCATTTCAAAAGCCTCATTCTGGTCACAGTCCTGAGGCCTTCCCATATTTGGTCTTTTGTTCGAGTGTGCTAATCTGAACCGTTGTGGAATTTCTCGCATCGTGCGAAAATTGATGCTACACGACTGGTGATACACAGCTGCATGAAGGTCACAGCCGAAATATTCGATGCGGCCTTGAACAGCAATGGCCCATTCATCAATCCGTGTTTTACAATGAACTAATATTGTTTCGGCAAATGCGTCTGTCTTAACATTATAACTGGCCGTTTCTACATGACCTCGCTTTGGGCCTTCTAAATTCACTTCGGTGCCATAGAAAAGGCAATGTTTTTTACTGTCATATGGTCCCAAGGAAATACGAGCACTCCTCTTCATCAAGCGACCTGACTCTGTCCGTTCTTGCTTGCTTAAAGCAATGGCCTCCTTGTTGATGTGGTTCGCCCGACATGTTGTGTGCACACTTGTCCCAGCCTCGACTCTGACATCGACACCTCTTTCGGCACTAGCATGGTTGATGCCTTCAGCTCCTTTCTGGCGAACCACCACTGTTTCCTTCCCATCCAGTCCTCTTTGGCATATAGGGCATAATTACCGAGATAGAAGCAAAACCAGGTAATCGCCAACGGCCATCTTGAAATCCAAGATGGCTGCCTTGCAAAACAGACATTAGGGCAGCCCATTAATTACTGAAACTGATGTTATTGTATTCCTTGACCCCACAAATGTGGGTATAGGCACTGGAATCATCGTCCTATCTGGCTTAATTACTGAGATAATGATGATTCTAGGTTGATGGTGGCGGCCATCTTGAATTTCATGGTTAAATTTAACTTTCTTGAGCCCTTGGATAATATGTTTGTGTCCAAAAATGTATTTCTGGCTGTTTAAAATGTATCTTCAGCACACATAATGTCCAAAAGGCTGATTTCTAGTACATTTTTATGTTTGGTGGCCATCTTGTTTTATGACGTCATTTTAGGCACTTTCCCGTAGGTCAAATTTGGTAAACTTTTGATATGGTGTTTTCCACATCCTAAACTGCAAGAAACAACCAAAAAACAAACTGTTGCAATTTGTTTGGGGTCAGGTGGTATATTGACCCGCCTAATATAGTATCATTCCATGACTTATACTATGTCATGTATTTCAGCTTGTGGAAAGACCACCTTTGTGAAGGACTTGCTACAGTATCATGCTTCTAGAATTCAGCCCAAGATTCAGAGAATAGTAAGGTTATACAGAAGATGGCAACCGCTCTATGGCGTCATTACGGCTACAGTTTTACCCGCTGTAGAGTTTGTACAGGGAATTCCTGCGGATTTAGCGGATGATGATTTCTTTGATCCCAAAGTGAACAATTTCCTGGTGTTGGATGACCTAATGTCACTTTGTGGCAACGATCAATGTATTACTGATCTGTTTACAGAAGGTTCCCATCATAGATCCCTTACAATCGTCTCAATCCAGCAGAATCTATATGCGAGCAAGAACCCAACGCAGAGAAGAAACTGTCATTATCTAGTTATATTTAACAACCCTATTGACAGACAGTCTATTATGACACTGGCGAGACAAATGTACCCGGCACATTCGGATAAGTTCATGAAAGCTTTTGAAAAATCTACTAAACAACAATACGGATATCTATAAGTGGATTTAAAACCATTTACTGCGGAGAGTGATAGACTGGTAGTCAATCAAAAATGGACCAATCAGATTCAAGAACGTGAGCTAGAGAACAGTGCTATAAATTAAAGAATTGATCATCCGATAAATCATTCTTGTCTCGGACGCGGTAGTGTTCACATCGCAGAATCTAAGGAAACTTCTTAGGAATTATTTACTGAAAACATGCCAGACAACGTCTGTGATGACTGTGGACTGTTGTTCGACTCTGCACACGATGTCCAGAGACACGTGAAACGTGGGTGGTGTCCAGAGAACAATGAACCACCATTTAAGAAACAAAAACTGGATGTTACTAATGAGAGTGACTCCGACAACAATGAAGATATAGAAGAAAATAAAGGTTATCAGAAGCTATGGGAAAAGGCGAAAGAGAGAGGCGAAGAAAAACATGAATTGATTTATGGTCAATATGTATCAGCAGGCGAAACGGAAACAGATGCCAAGGACATGACAAAAGAACGTATGGAACATTATTATGAACGTTCCTTTATACAGCTGTATGAACAACTGTTGGATAATTACATTCTACCTCTAAGAAGCAGTGAAACACATAGAAAGGACATCGTTAAATTAATGGGAAACGGTTGGAAACAAACAGTGAAAAAAGTGTTGCGAAAATATAAACATGAATTTCAAGACTTGTTTGAAGTTGAAAGCACAGATGAAGAAGATGGTGATTACTGCGAAGAGGAAGACAGTGGAGACGACTCTGAAAGTGAATAAATATTGAATACTACGGAATAACTATTCATGTGTCATGCTATTGTTGAACATAAAGGACCATGGCTACTTTGGATTATTTAAAGAAAATCTATTACGATCCATCGCATCCGGGGAGTTTTGCTGGACCTCAAAAAGTATACAAAGTTGTGAAAGACGAAGGAAAATACAACATCGTTATACACCGCATACGAAACTTTCTTCACAATCAGGAAGCATATAGTCTTCATAAACCAGTCAGAAGACGCATTAAGAGAAATCACGTAATCAGTTCTGGCAAAGACGATTTATGGATGGCTGACCTCATGGACATAGTCAAATATGCGAAGTGGAACCAAGGTGTCAAATACATTCTACTCGTCATAGACACATTCTCCAAATACGTATGGTTGAGACCATTACAAAGTAAAACTGGACAAGAGGTGGCAGATGCGTTTCGTGACATATTTACGAAGTCTAGACGAACCCCAGCCAGGCTGATCACAGATAAAGGTATATATCTCATCTCACTTCATATAACTTAAATGTAGGACAAAAACAACATAAATATAGTCAAACCTGCCTGTAGCAGTCAGCAAATGGAGTGGCTGCTCAATATAGAGGTTATTTGTTGAACAAAATGTCACATTAGGCTGCTTGATACGAATTGAATGAGAGGTGATCGCTAACATAGGTGTGTCTGTATTCATAACACTTTTATGTGGGGGGAAACTAAGCCATTACTGTTTTAAATAATTGTCAGTATAACTAATATATTTCTCATTACTTTCAGGTCAAGAATTCAATGCTAAGGTGGTCCAAGAACTAATGAAAAAGAATGACGTCATATATTCACCGACTCAAAACGAGACTAAGGCGTCTACGTCTGAAAGATCCATTAAGAATTTCAAAACGAGGCTCAGTCGTTACTTCACATACAAAGATGACTACAGCTATCGCCCCATTCTTCAAGATATAGCGAACTCGTATAATCAGACGCATCATAGAACTATTGGAAGAACCCCTGCTAGTGTGAACGCCATCAATGAAGAAGAGGTCCGGCTTACAACGTACTTTGCACCAGGAATAAAACCCGAGGCACGCAGACGATTCAAATATGAAATGGGTGAGCATGTTAGAATAACATATTTGAGAAATGTGCTTACTTGTGCATATGATCAGACTTACTCGGGGGGAAGTATTTGTTATTTCCAAACGTTATTATAGAGGAAATATTCCGGTGTACAGACTACAAGACTTACAACATGACGACATCAAGGGCACGTTCTACGAGAGTGAACTCCAGAAAATTGACTATGATCCTAATCAGGAGTTTAAAATAGAAAAGATGTTGAGTACAAGAGGCAAAGGAAAAAACAAACAATACTTGGTTAAATGGAAATATTATCCAAACAGGTTCAATTCCTTCGTCAAAGCCAGTGACCTACAATGATTGTACAAACTATTATATATCTACTGTGTTCTTATAATCTGTTTTGAATCACTATTGAACCTATGACATAGATCTGTACATATTATATGTATCGTATATTAGTTTTGTAAATAAAATATTAACCTAGTATTGGTCTTGTTTTAATCATTAAAAGCATATTGTATGTAGGTGTATCCGTCTAGTATGCAGAGCTGTTTTGCCATACCCATACGTAATTATAACGACCCGTTTAGGATGGCATACTAGACGGAGAACTCCTACTGTATTTTAAACCAGTACTGAACTTACAGTACTTCAAACACCTACATGCAGTTGTACGAATCACTTTTTATCCGTATATATATATAAAGTGTTTCACTTACCAATTGTACTAGTTGAAATTCGGTTATATACTGAGTCAAAAAAGAAACGATACCTGGTGTTTATGTGTCTATAATTTCAACATTTATTAAGAAAATTCTTTGAATATTCATAAGATGATAGTCCAACATGTTTGAAAGAGGAACACATACAGCATAATGAGCCTCCGAAACTGTCTGCTGCGTGATGACGTAATTCGTCGGACAGGGGTCTAATGGAGTTTTCACACAGACGTCAATACCGAGTATGGGCACCATTTGCGTCTCTCACTGCAATGCACCGCCGTCGCATCGAACGGAAGAGTGTCTGAATCTCTTGCTGGTCAATATTTGTCCACTCCTGACGCAAAACATCCCTCAGTTGGTTTAACGTTACCGGCTGACGTCGTCTGACGCGGCGGTCTAACGTATCCCACAAATGTTCTATGGGTGACAAGTCTGGTGACAAAGCAGGCCACGGCAGGGTTTCAATATTGTTCTGCTCCAATAATGTGGTGGAAATCCGAGCAGTATGACACCTGGCGTTGTCCTGTTGGAACAGTGTGACGTTTCTGTTGGCGTTAAAGAACGGCACAACAACTGGCGCAAGGATCTCATCACAGTACCGCTGGGCGTTTAGGTTCCCGTCCACCACTAACAGTTCAGTGCGACTGCCGAAGGTGATACCGCCCCACGCCATAACGCTTCCGCCCCCGAACAGATCGACCTGACGTACACATGCGTCGGCGTAACGTTCACCGCGTCTGCGATATACCCGCTCTCTGCCATCCGCTCGACGCAAACAGAACCGCGATTCATCGCTAAACATCACCGAATTCCACTGTAACCGAGTCCAGCGAGCACGTTCCGTCGTCCATTCCCGCCGTACGTCACGGTGACGTCGTGTCAGGATGGGTCCAACGTATGGCCGATAGGCACGAATGCCACGTTCACCGAGCCGGTTCCTGACTGTTTGTGCACTGATGCGAGTGTTGGTCATCCCAGGAGTAACGGCAGCTGTGTGCGTAGCAGGTAGGAACCGGTCACGTAAATGTGACGTCCGAATGTGACGGTCCTGTTCACGCGTCGTCACACGTGGTCGACCAGATCTTGGACGGTCGTCCACCGATCCATGTGTTCGATAACGTCGAAGTAGACGTGTTATCGTGATCCGCGTAACCCCGAGTCGATTTGCGACGTCACGCTGACGTAAACCGCCGTCAATCATGCCAATGGCACGCATTCTCTGATTGCGGTTTAGCCTAGGCATTTTGTTAGAGGTAACAATGGGTATGTAAGGTGTTTTTCCTCGATGATAATGCAATACCAGTACAATAAACCGGTTTTCCGATTTGTACATGTGTAGGAAGTTGTCTTTGTTGAGGAGCACGTGCAAATCGGAAATTCGGCGTTCCAGGATTATCGGGTGTTTATTTACCTGTGTTTATGGTTGGCTGACGTTGCAATAAGATACCCGGTACTGATACGTAATAATATATTAAACCTTTCTATGGTTTTATCCGTTTTACGTCATTTTTAGTTTGGTATCGTTTCTTTTTTGACTCAGTACTTTCTCCTCTGAGCGTGTTCTCTGATCTGTAAGTGCATTATTTTCTGCTATTTTATATTGAGAGATTTATCTATTTGACATATAGGTAATGCTGCATAGATTTATTAATTACAGTTATATAGTTTCCCATGTTTTGTTTGTACATGTCCATGGTCCATTTTTAAGGATTTATTTCATTTTAGTCTCATTTTGACAGCTGTGACGAAGGAAACGTTGTTTTCTTACCTCTCACAGAGTGAGAACTATGTATTTAACAATTTCAGATAGGAGAGAATATTTTCCTCAATTTTGAGTATACCTCTGGCTAGGATCGAACCTCAGACATTTCGTGTACAAGGCGGACACGCTAACCACTACACCACGAAGCTATCTAGTGTTACTATATGAAATGTAAACTTATAAACAGATGCGCGATCAGGCGTTAAACTAGGTAGATACATTAACGGGTTTAAAATACCTGTATAATGGGGATATGTAAAGAAATGTTTTTATATCGAGGTTTATGCCAGGGGTTTATGTCACTGCAAATGTTGAATATTATAGATTTAAAACAGAGATACACTAGTGTTATTTTATTTGAATATAATTATTTCACCACAGACGATTTTAAAACTGAACCAAACTGACAAGTTAAAACCTGACTCAGATAACAGACATGATATGATGGTTTAAATTTGCCACACAGAATGGACTTCCGAAAATTCACTTCTTCGAAGTCACGCAGAATGGACTTCCGAAAATTCACTTCTTCGAAGTCACGTAGAATGGACTTCCGAAAATTCACTTCTCCGAAGCGTAACGTTTGTATAGTCAAATAACCAGGTCTGAACGATCAAAGATCAGACAGGTTCATTTCATACACAATAATAGGGTGGTTAATATTTTAGTGTATTGGAAATTTGGTTTATATTATAAAAAATTACAACAGTCATGTATATACATCATACTTGGCTATGACAGTTAGACCTTAGTTTTAAGAACTAGTGGTATTGTGGAGTGTGGGTTCGATCCCTACTTTGGAAAAACCTTTTTATTAAAATATTTAATTATATTTATTTTATGCACGAAATAGTCGTGAAACATTTAAAATACACACGCTATGTGGCTATATAAGTGCATTTTTACACATACCAGTCATATTCAGTACACAATGAGCAAGCAAACACGACATAAGTATAGCTGTGATGCTAGAGAAATTGTTAAAAATGTACATGCATTTTGTACGAAGGAGAAGGAGTCTGGATTGCAGGTGGCGCTAAATCAAACAAGCCATAGATTCGTGGCGCTAAATCAAACCAAGCCATAGATTCATTTACTATTGACCTCACTTCTGACAGTGATGGGGACAGCGGCTCGGATACAGAGACAACCAGCGAAGGCGAAGACACTGATTGATACTGTGAAATGAATTGTAACTGTAATTACTTGAAATGAAATAAAGTTGAAAATTAAATTATGAGAAACAAAATCAAAAAATGAGAAAAATACATACAATTCACTTTATATAAAATATAAATTTGAAAAAAAAAATAGCAATAATACACCCAGTGAGATTTGAACTCGCAACTACAAAATATATCACAAGATATTTTATCTGTATTCCTCCGTCGTTACCGTTCGGCCACGTATCATGTTCATTGATTTTGCGATGTTTATATTTTATTATACTAATGTTATTATAATAATAAATGCCCCATGTTATACGAAAGCTTCCACCCCTCTGAAATGGATGTGGCCGATCTTTGATCGTTCAAAGTTGGAAGTTTATTTATATATGATATTTCAATATGTTGTGCAATATTTAATTCATGAGTCACACTTGCCGTCTGCAATACGGGTTAAGTATTATTATCTGCTGTCATGGCCTATAGAAGTACGCATAAAATATAAATTCTACCGACTAAAGAGTTATGTTAGCTATTAACCCGCTTATCTCACAGGGATTCGGCACGTTTGGGGGTACTAGTATATATATTTAAGTACAGGGATTCTACTCTGTGGGATGTCAGATTTCGCATCGATCAGTAAAATGGCCCTATCTGAAACAATATTTTACAAATCTGTCCAAATATAACGCCTATCCCGAGTCTTTATATTGTTCTTCAAATAAAACACAACTTTAAGCTGCGTGCATGTATACTTTGCCAACAATTGCCACATACATTGGCCATAGCAGGTCACATTTCCATACTATGACACGGGTTCTGTCAGCAACAACAAAATATCTTCGACGGGAGAGTTTTAACTGTGAATAACATTATCAATAAAATATGTTTCCACTAACGTGTAGGTTTATTCGGCAAAAATGTACGTCAAAAAGAGATTTCGTAGAATTTTTCAATTTGTTTTGAAAATTTCTAAAGCGGCGCAATTCACTTTGAAACGACGTTGAAACGAGTGTTCTGATTGGATTATTAGAATGTAACTAGGTGCTTGTTTTTTATATGAAGAATAATCATAATCCAATCATAACGCTTGTTTCAACGCGAACTGCGCCGCTTGAGAAATTTTCAAAACAAATTGAAAAATTCTCCGAAATCTCTTTTTGATGTACATTTTTGCCGAATAAACATACACGTTAGTGGAAACACATTTTATTGATAATGTTATTCACTGTTAAAACTCTCCCGTCGAAGATTATTTTTTTTGCTGACAGAACCCGTGTCCTAGTATGGAAATGTGACCTGCTATGGGCAATTGTTTGCAAAGTATACATGCACGCAGCTTAAAGTTGTGTTTTATTTGAAGAACAATATAAAGACTCGGAATAGGCGTTATATTCGGATAGATGTGTACAAAATTGTTTCAGATAGGGCCATTTTACTGATCGATGCGAAATCTGACATCCCACAGAGTAGAATCCCTGTACTTAAATATATATACTAGTACCCCGAAACGTGCCGAATCCCTGTGGCTTATCTGGCAAAAGAGCAACTATAATATACTTGTAGAATAATAGATCGCAATTAATAAACAACTGATTAATTTGAAGAGTTGATTTTAACTCTATGCGATGTAAATCATCCTACACAAATTGAAACTATAATATAAATACATTATAATCGCAAGCAGACGACACTAATTGATAAATGTACACCCAATGACCCAGTTGCCGTTATAAACTACATAATGATCAAATAGCGTTACGCCTCACTGATTTCGTTTTTCCCTCGTCTAGAGTAACATCCTTGACTATTCCCTCGTCTAGAGTAACAGCCTTGACTACATTTTAAAGGAAGAATTAAAAAGAACAGAATTGCAATAAATGTAATTCAGTGGCAATCAATGATGATTTTCTGCCACTCATTCTAAATGCAACTACATGAAAATTGTACAAGACTTAGTATAATTATACATATATTACATGTCGTCTATTGTTGCAACCATATATAATAATGAACATGCATTATGTGTAAGACGGACACGAGCTTGGCAGGGAGGTAAAAGTGCAGAGGGGTTGTGATAGGGGTGGCAGAAAGGAAGTTCTAGGAGTAGAAGTATAGGAAGAGGTAATTATGAATGTTCCATTTATGTCGAAGAAAACCCTTGCGGGACCTAGACCTGTTTTCCTGGGTAAGCTTGATCGACATAAGCGGTTGACCAGTACTAAGCACTGTGTATGAGGAGCCTTGCTCAATGACACTACATTTGTAGTTTCTACCTTCTATTTCAAATATGGCGCTTTACCATGGGTGTCACACAATTAAACACACATTCCAGCTTGATGTCTTATAACCAGCATATCTTGAAATCTAAACCATCAAAACATCAGTAGCAACATAGTTTTTTGTTGTTTTTGCAATACCTTTGATTATGTTTGCTGTGCAGACATACATGGCCATTATAATATAGTATTGCGCGCGAGATGTAGTCCTTTTAGAGATACATTTGCTCATTCGGATGCGTCTCAATGGTATAAAAAGTGTTCATCACTGAATCATGGACGTCACACAGGGTCACGTCACACATACAGTAAGTGACGCACCATCACAATGAAGTCACATTGGAAAACAGAGAAGGATGTATTTGTTTAAAATGTTTTAATAAGATACTGTATTTTTTTCTTAATGGGATTCTGGCTGTTTATTTATGTACCTCATAGAAAATTCATTGCATTTACATTTTCATTGAGCATATGAGTGTTGAGAAGTTGCAGAATCTGGTATTCAATCTCCATCACCATAACCACGATCTTTACAACCAGCTGTTAGTACACAATATTGGTGCAGGTGTGGACATTGCAATGAGATGGGGGCAGACTTGAACAAATAGTGTGGATGTCTGCCCAACAACTACATTTCAATGCGCAACGTAAGAATATAATTATTTCAGTCATATATAGAGTACCAGTCAAATATGACTGTGCCAGTGCAAGTCATAATTCTTTGAATGATATTTGCTTCACTTAAAGTGTTACAAATGGAAGTTGATTGTACAACGACCAAGGGTACTGGACGTATGACCAGGGTACGAATTGACCGCGTAACTGTCAATGGCAGAGGTACAGGGGCGTAGCTATGCAACCGGCTGCCAATGACACAAACTATCAGTAAGACCATGTTCACCAAACTTGTATAACAATTGTCTAAATTATGCTAAAGCTAATCAAAGAAAGGTAGGACATTCGCTAAAATCGCATGATTCATTAACATTCGTCATCAAAACCTAGTGTCATGTGGTAGCATGCCAACTCTATCTAGTTCGAGCCCCGCTGGAGCCATTACGATTGTGTCCTTAGGCAAGGCATTTAAATTCCACGTTGCCTCTTCTCTCTCCCTCGTGGCGATGGATTCCATCAGGAATGAGGTCTCGAGAGTGATTAATATAAGTTGAAAGAACTTGTTTCGCAATCGAGCTAAAATAAATTTGTATAAACAACTCTATCTATGGAAGAGAACTACTACTTGAATATATCCTAGACAAGAGTAAACACTACTATTCAAACATGTTTTAAACAAGTGCGTTCTGCACGCATGCTACAAATAATACATCGGTCGGTATCATGTGCATAATACGTAATACGATATACGACTGATTGTATAATTTATTGTATACTTTATTGTCAATTGTGCTTTAAAGCGATAAAACTGCCCAAAAATGACAATGGGTGTGTGTTTTACGGATATTTAATCACAAAGTATTATTCACTTGTTTATAAGTAACCTCATATATATAGTTGTGGCTGTCCGATTAGCGCAGTGGTTAATGTGCTCGCTTCTCACAAATGCAACCCGAGTTCGATCATCCTCACACATGGAAGTATGTGAGATGGTACGGTGGTCACCAGATCAGACAGGTGGGTTTTCTCAGGGTACTCCGGTTTCCTCCGACACGAATGACCACACATACTCTGTCATCCGCTCCAACAAGAGTGCTTAATATCATCCGCTCCAACAAGAGTGATTAATATCATCCGAACAGTAATTCAGACACAAGATGCACACCGGTAGAACCATGGACCTTCCACAAGCCAACGATATACTTTCCTCACATGAACACATCATCTTCCGCAGTGTGATTGCAATATACAGTTGTGAGGGACAAGTTGTGTACGTGTCCCTTCTGCATATCTACATATATTTAAAGATGACGGAAATGACTCAGTCACTTTCCTTGTGCAACACACAGAGACTGCCGAATCCGTTCTCATTGTGGCAATAGTTCGCCATGTGTATTAGACAAGTGTCCATTTATATGATCTGCAATACTACTTAATGTTGTGCAGCTATACCAACACTCTATATACTCACATGAATAAAATAAACACAGTGTGACTGTATATTTTTAATTCCACATCATTATGATTAAGACAGGACAAGTTAATGACAGTATATTCCACGATATTGTCTTAATAAAGATAAATAATTGATTCAAATAATTAATTGTACATTCACATTGCCGATTCCAACATGACCTTACGAACAAAGGATGTCACAAACATTTCATCAATAATAGAAATCGAAGGAATCCTAACATTAGCATATTATATTGTATATCATACAGGTAATATCAATGGCATAATAATCCGTAAACATTGTTTTAATTAAAGAGTATGATCCCAGCTGGGCAAACATGCAACACTATTTAAAATCGGATTATGACTTTTATATAATTAATTGTTACAGCATGCACTAGACACCACAATGTGGCATGGATTACAGCATACACTAGACACCACAGTGTGGCATGGAGTACAGCATACACTAGACACCACCGTGTGGCATGGAGTACAGCATACACTAGACACCACAGTGTGGTACGGAGTACAGCATACACTAGACACCACAGTGTGGCATGGAGTACAGCATGCACTAGACACCACAGTGTGGCATGGAGTACAGCATACACTAGACACCACAGTGTGGCATGGAGTACAGGATAAACTAGACACCACAGTGTGGCATGGAGTACAGCATGCAATAGACACCACGGTGTGGCATGGAGTACAGCATGCAATAGACACCACAGTGTGGCATGGAGTAGTTCATGCACTAGACACCACAGTGTGGTATGGAGTACAGCATGCAATAGACACCACGGTGTGTCATGGAGTACAGCATGCAATAGACACCACAGTGTGGCATGGAGTAGTTCATGCACTAGACACCACAGTGTGGATTGGAGTAGTTCATGCACTAGACACCACAGTGTGGCATGGAGTATTCATGCACTAGACATCACAGTGTGGTATGGAGTAGTTCATGCACTAGACACCACAGTGTGGTATGGAGTAGTTCATGCACTAGACAACACAGTGTGGCATGGAGTAGTTCATGCACTAGACACCACAATTTGGCATGGAGTACAGCATGCACTAGACACCACAGTGTGGCATGGAGTACAGCATGCACTAGACACCACAGTGTGGCATGGAGTAGTTCATGCACTAGACACCACAGTGTGGCATGGAGTAGTTCATGCACTAGACACCACAGTGTGGCATGGAATATTTCCTACACTGGACAACACAGTGTGGTATGGAGTACAGCATGCACTAGACACGACCATGTGGCATGGATAAAGGCATGGACTGGACACCACAGTGTGGCAGGGAGTAATTCATGCACTAGTAACTACAGTATGGCATGGATAACAGAATGCACTAGACAAAACAGTGTGGTATGGAGTACAGCATGCACTGACACCACAGAGTGGCATGGAGAACAGCATGTACTAGACACCACAGAGTGGCATGGAGTACAGCATGCATTAGAAACCACAGTGTGGTATGGAGTAGTTCATGCACTAGACACCACAGTGTGACATGTAGTACAGCATGCAATAGACACCACGGTGTGGCATGGAGTACAGCATGCAATAGACACCACGGTGTGGTATGGAGTAGTTCATGCACTAGACATCACAGTGTGGTATGGAGTAGTTCATGCAATAGACACCACAGTGTGGCATGGAGTAGTTCATGCACTAGACACCACAGTATGGTATGGAGTAGAGCATGCAATAGACACCACAGTGTGACATGGAGT
Organism: Archivesica marissinica; assembly: GCA_014843695.1. Lineage (NCBI taxonomy): Eukaryota > Metazoa > Mollusca > Bivalvia > Venerida > Vesicomyidae > Archivesica > Archivesica marissinica. The sequence continues at coordinate 60,427,673 of CM026392.1, forward strand.
ACAGCATACACTAGACACCACAGTGTGGCATGGAGTACAGCATGCAATAGACACCACGGTGTGGCATGGAGTACAGCATGCAATAGACACCACAGTGTGGCATGGAGTAGTTCATGCACTAGACACCACAGTGTGGTATGGAGTAGTTCATGCACTAGACAACATAGTGTGGCATGGAGTAGTTCATGCACTAGACACCACAATTTGGCATGGAGTACAGCATGCACTAGACACCACAGTGTGGCATGGAGTACAGCATGCACTAGACACCACAGTGTGGCATGGAGTAGTTCATGCACTAGACACCACAGTGTGGCATGGAGTAGTTCATGCACTAGACACCACAGTGTGGCATGGAATATTTCCTACACTGGACAACACAGTGTGGTATGGAGTACAGCATGCACTAGACACGACCATGTGGCATGGATAAAGGCATGGACTGGACAGCACAGTGTGGCAGGGAGTAATTCATGCACTAGTAACTACAGTATGGCATGGATAACAGAATGCACTAGACATAACAGTGTGGTATGGAGTACAGCATGCACTGACACCACAGAGTGGCATGGAGTACAGCATGTACTAGACACCACAGAGTGGCATGGAGTACAGCATGCATTAGAAACCACAGTGTGGTATGGAGAACAGCATTCACTAGACACCACTGATTGGCATGGCTAGTTCATGTATTAGACACCACAGTGTGGCAGGGAGTATTTCATACACTAGACACCACAGTGTGGCATTGTGTATTGCATGCACTATTCACCACATTGTGCATGGAGTATTTCATGCACTAGACACCACAGTGTGGCATGGAGTATTACTTGGACTAGACACCACAGTGTGGCATTGAGTATTGCATGCACTATTCACCACAGTGTGTTATGGAGTAGTTCATGCACTAGACACCACAATGTGGCATGGAGTACAGCATGTACTAGACACCACAATGTGGCACTGTAGAACGTTTTATTGTTAACCTGTACATCTTCGCGCCTCACCATAACATTGTTAATGTCCCGATATGCGAACCTGTTCCAGAGTGGTGGGCTCTGCACATTATTGGAAGAAGAACTTTCAATATTATTCAAGTAGAGTGGTAAACCTAATAATTGCTATGTAATAGCTTATGCGACAAATACCAAGTAGAACCATTGAAATGTTTGAATCTTGGGCATTGTTAGTCAATTGAAATAACGCAATATCGAATTACGGAAGATTTTGCTGTTGGGCAGTTACTATCCATTCATCTTCATTCGTGCATTACCCAATGCACATTCAACACACTGAGCTCATTATGTGTACCACCTCATATTACAATTGTCACAAAGTGTCCTACCAACGCTCATCATAGATTGAATAGATACAATTATATTATGCAATCATAGACCATCATACTCCCGGCTTATTATCAGAACGATTTCATATTAATGTGTTACTGCATGCACAATGACAAATCGAGTACATATCTCAAACAAACATTAAAGCGACACTACATCAGTGAAAGCGCAAATTTATACAGATTGTAATTTCCTATTATATGATATAATGTTTTTCCAAATATTTGCTTCAAAAACTGAGTATTTCAACTAATAAACAAGCGTCGTATACGCGGTTTGTTGACATAACACAATAATGTAAACAGGGTCGACATACATGCATAATACAACCTGTGTAATCCCGAATAACGAGATTTATGGTACAGATTTACCGTTATTTCTCACATTTGTGCCTATGCATATTTATTTGTAGACTAATCTTAGTTAAATTTATTATCTCTAAGCGACAGTATCAAGCGTTTAGTATTGACTACAGTGACAAAGAAATGTCAATTCAGGAGCGTGGATGACAGGTATATGAAATCCTGCATTCACGTTTGAAAGTTTGTAGACCACAAACATTGTTTATTGATTCAATAGTTGTGTTCGAATGTATTCGGAAGAATTTCTAATAGCAATGCATTTATACGTGAAAAATGCATTGTTTGGCATTTTGCGATGTAATGTCGCTTTAAAGTCACATTGATCATGAATAAATGACATTGACAATTGCCAAGGTCGTTAATTAGCAATTATGCACATTGCACAAACAATAGTACCCGAGTGTATCAGCTAAGAATCGGTAATGATATTCAACCTAAAATAGTTTTTAATCGATTGACAAGAACACATGAACATTGAGGTGTATTCTAAGTTGTGTGGTTCACTAAACAACGTTGTTCCACGTAATGTTTAATCATTGTCCTAGTAACGTTATTTTCCATGTCCATTATATATCATATACGTGATACTGTTTAGCTTAAATTAATAGAAAACACCAACAGTGTACCTTCATTATTACTAATAATCATCACCTATGTATTTATTATATGATATATATAGTCGAGAGCACTTAACGGTTATTATATGATATATATAGTGGAGAGCACTTAACGGTTATTATATGATATATATAGTGGAGAGCACTTAACGGTTATTATATGATATATATAGTGGAGAGCACTTAACGGTTATTATATGATATATATAGTGGAGAGCACTTAACGGTTATTATATGATATATATAGTGGAGAGCACTTAACGGTTATTATATGATATATATAGTGGAGAGCACTTAACGGTTATATATGTATATATAGTGGAGAGCACTTAACGGTTATTATATGATATATATAGTCGAGAGCACTTAACGGTTATTATATGATATATATAGTCGAGAGCACTTAACGGTTATTATATGATATATATAGTGGAGAGCACTTAACGGTTATTTATGATATATATAGTGGAGAGCACTTAACGGTTACTATATGATATATATAGTCGAGAGCACTTAACGGTTATTATATGATATATATAGTCGAGAGCACTTAACGGTACTATATGATATATATAGTGGAGAGCACTTAACGTATATATGATATATATAGTCGAGAGCACTTACGGTTATAATGATATATATAGTCGAGAGCACTTAACGGTTTTATATGATATATATAGTGGAGAGCACTTAACGGTTATTATATGATATATATAGTGGAGAGCACTTAACGGTTATTATATGATATATATAGTCGAGAGCACTTAACGGTTATTATATGATATATATAGTCGAGAGCACTTAACGGTTACTATATGATATATATAGTCGAGAGCACTTAACGGTTATTATATGATATATATAGTCGAGAGCACTTAACGGTTATAATGATATATATAGTGGAGAGCACTAACGGTTATTATATGATATATATAGTGGAGAGCACTTAACGGTTACTATATGATATATATAGTCGAGAGCACTTAACGGTTATTATATGATATATAGTGGAGAGCACTTAACGGTTACTATATGATATATATAGTGGAGAGCACTTAACGGTTATTATATGATATATATAGTCGAGAGCACTTAACGGTTATTATATGATATATATAGTCGAGAGCACTTAACGGTTATTATATGATATATATAGTGGAGAGCACTTAACGGTTATTATATGATATATATAGTGGAGAGCACTTAACGGTTATTATATGATATATATAGTCGAGAGCACTTAACGGTTATTATATGATATATATAGTCGAGAGCACTTAACGGTTACTATATGATATATATAGTCGAGAGCACTTAACGGTTATTATATGATATATATAGTCGAGAGCACTTAAAGGTTATTATAACCAATTAACAATTAACCTGCTAATCAAAACTAACGTCGCTTTTGTGAACAGCATATAGCCAGATCAGACGGCCTATAACGCAATGTGCAGTCTCATCAGGCTCTATCCTATTTGCTAAAGCTAAAACACTTGGCTGGACATCAAACAACACATTTGTGTGCACATTCCGTTCAATTTATACAGCATTTTAAGTGTTAAAGACTTTGAACCCAAGTACTAAACAAATATAATTTCCTGTGCGCATGATATTTAAATATCGTGAAAATAGAAAACTCGGTTATCACTCGTGGCCGGTCTCCCTATTCACAGACAAGAAGTGACAAGAACCGTCATGAACCGTCAAGAACCGTCAAGAGATAAAAAAAAATGGTTAACTAGGCATACAAGACGTCGACAAGAGATGGTTACTGAACAAATATGATATAATAAAGTCATCTAAAGTATTAAATATAACATGTGTTTGTCTTATATTGGCTTATTCCATCCAACAAACTCAACACGATCAAACGCCGTCTTGACGGTCCGCCATACTGTAAAGGGACTTAACTCTGTCTGACCCAGCAGCCGACAAGAGAACAGGCACCTGTTCCCCTGTGTGCGTACGCGTGTGTGTGAGCGCGCGCGCGCGTGCGTGTGTGTGATTTGAACTGTGTCGGCTTGCTTAAGGGCCTCGTCAGGCGGCGAGGCTACCGCGACAGTTTTGTTTTTGTTTCTTTCCCATGTTCCATGTATGTGTTTACACATTTCGTTGTTTGTCATGTATGAACTTACGGGCTTTTTAGGGCCGCGCCATAGGTCTTTGCAAAATGTAAAACTTGGTAAGTTTTGTTGTACATGGAACCTCTGGCGCGGCCCTAAATAGCTTGTTTATAACTTCGTGAATGCTACTGGACCAGATAATTACAATGGGGTCACGTCTGAGTATTTCGCCCGCTGGTGAGAAGGTTGCATTACCCCGAGACTTTGTGAAACTAGTAGCATTTTGATGTTGGAGGGGATGTCATATATATGTCTCCTCGAGACAAGTTCGATGCAAGTACGAACTCTGATTTCAGCCGACTTCATCTCCTTTGACGTAGACGTGGGTCTTACCGGCAACGTCAACGTTTAGGCTGCTTCGAATCCGCCTTGAAACGGCGTCCTCTGTCAGTGCACTGCCGTATGTCAAGTCTGTCCTGTCTGTCAAAAGTTACGGCTCCTGTCGCATAAGGATCGACTCTACTTCTACCCCAACGTTTAGATTGCCACTGTTTGAATATGCCCCTAGCCGTCTCAGTGATTTATCATAATCTAAATGACCCTCAGGTGTCTTTGTACATGAAAGACAAAAGAAATCACAACCACTATGGTGTAGATAATTTAATTGCTTGTTGATGATTTTTTGGCATTTTATATGATACCACACATCGCATCCATCACAGCCGATGCACATCTTTGTTATGGATAAGCCATGGTGCTGAAAAGTTGTATTTATATTTAAAATTAATTACCGAAACGTTTTATATTTGATTAAATAGCTTAGATTAGAGATAAAATCAATATGATCCAAAGAATTAAAACTATACGATTGAAATCCCCGATCCAAAGACTGTAGTAAATAATGATACAAATGGTAGAATACAGGTAAAACTGCAATATACAATACACATGGTAGAATACAGGTAAAACTGCAATATACAATACAAATGGTAGACTAGAGGTAAACTGCAATATACAATACAAATGGTAGAATACAGGTAAACTGCAATATACAATACAAATGGTAGAATACAGGTAAACTGCAATATACGATACATATGATAGAATACAGGTAAACTGCAATATACAATACAAATGGTAGAATACAGGTAAGACTGCAATATATTATACATATGATAGAATACAGGTAAGACTAGTAAATAATGATACATATGATAGAATACAGATAAACTGCAATATACAATACAAATGGTAGAATACAGGTAAGACTGCAATATATTATACATATGATAGAATACAGGTAAACTGCAATATACGATACAAATGGTAGAATACAGGTAAGACTGCAATATATTATACATATGATAGAATACAGGTAAGACTGCAATATATGATATCAATGGTAGAATACAGGTATACGATAAGGAATACTTAGCAACAATCTACGATAACGAATACTTAAACACAACACTTACGAGAGCAAAGTCAAAGGCGCATATGTGATCTCAAAGAGATGTCAGACGAGTGTGTGTTTTTACGTTTATTTATCGTCGCTACCGGTTGCCCATATGAGCGACGTCTCCTGAAGAGATTAGTTATTTTAGATTTTGGAGAATAGTGCATGATATAGACAGAGACCCATTCCAGATCTCCTCTGGTTCATTTGCGTGCACGGTGTAAAGCACCGACACGAGACCTCGGTTTAACGTCCCATCTGAAAGACTGTTAATTTTATTAGGGTCAGACGGGGGATCGAACCTGCGATCCCTGGATTACCAGCCCAGCTGTTATCACTGGATTACAGATCCGTCTGTGTCAGACGATTGTGTGTGTTTTACGTTTATTTATCGTCGCTACCGGTTGCCCATATGAGCGACGCCTCCTGAAGATATTAGTCATTTTAGATTTTGGAGGATAGTGCAATGATATAGAGAGAGACCCATTCCAGAGTCGTCTCTGGTTCTTTTACGTGCACGGTGTACAGCACCGACACGAGACCTCGGTTTAACGTCCCATCTGAAAGACTGTTAATTGTATTAGGGTCAGACGGGGGATCGAACCTGCGATCCCTGGATTACCAGTCCATCGTGTTACCACTGGGCTATATACCCGTCTGTGTCAGACGATTGTTGTTGTTGATTCAATTTGTTTACCCTCGCCGCCGGTAAACCATATGGGCGAGCAAACGTGCTTTCGCACCGTCGATTATTCGTTGGAAGTGTTGTGTCGTCGGTGTCTTGTAGAGTGATGTAGATTGATGTTTGTAGTTGTAGAGTCCCGTGAAGATTTCGGTCTAAGATGATTAGTTTTCTCGATGATTATTCTTTGTTGGTTATGTCTAAGTTGTTTAATTCTAAGAAGATTATGCTCTGGAAAATTATGGTGCTGGTGATTATGGTACTGGTGTCTCTCTCCGCCATCATGTCCAAGGTGGTTATTTATTCCCGGTTCTCTTTAGGGCGACATCCTTCACGATTAGTTGGCTCACAGCAGCAAAATGGTTCGGTTGTTCCGTCGTTGTCCACCCCGTTGACGCATCCGGGGTCGAGGTCGCATCCCTCCGTCTCCAACCGCTCGCCCGTAGTTGGAGACAGATAAAAGAGTTCCGAGGCGACGAGTGCGCCATCCACGCGAAACGACTGCCGTCTTCTCCTACCCAGTCACTCGTCTCCTCTTCAGCGCCCCAGTATTAGCTGTCGCTGATCTAGGTAAGTGTAAGACACTCAAAATAGTCGATGCGGTTCCTCGTCTGTATGCGATTGTAGACAATTGTGTTGTGTTTTTACGTTTATTTATCGTCGCTACCGGTTGCCCATATGAGCGACACCTCCTGAAGAGATTAGTTATTTTGGAGGATAGTGCATGATACAGATAGAGACCCATTCCAGAACCTCCTCTGGTTTTTTTACGTGCACTGTGTAAAGCACCGACACGAGACCTCGGTTTAACGTCCCATCTGAAAGACTGTTAATTTAATTAGGGTCAGACGGGGGATCGAACCTACGATCCCTGGATTACCAGTCCAGCGTGTTACCACTGGACTACATATCCGTCTGTAGACGATTGTTTGTTTTGTTACGTTTATTTATCGTCGCTACCGGTTGCCCATATGAGCGACGCCTCCTGAAGAGATTAGTTATTTTAGATTTTGGAGGATAGTGCATGATACAGACAGAGACCCATTCCAGAATCTCCTCTGGTTCTTTTACGTGCACGGTGTAAAGCACCGACACGAGACCTCGGTTTAACGTCCCATCTGAAAGACTGTTAATTGTATTAGGGTCAGACGGGGGATCGAACCTGCGATCCCTGGATTACCAGTCCAGCGTGTTACCACTGGACTACATATCCGTCTGTTGTAGACGATTGTAAATTTGCTTCACACTTTATAGGTACGTTGAGTATTACTCAAAATTATTTGTGTCTTTATAATTTGATCAAACACATACACAATTTGCCGACTAATCCCGTTAATTAACATCTAATTGATCTGTTATCCTACTCGCAAGTTGGCGCTGTGTACGTGTGAAAGCCAACAATCAACAGCGCGCGATATGCTATTTTCATTACTGTATTGATCAGCATTGTTCTATTTAATCTTTAATTCTATATAATTATACCAATTTTGCATTTATCATTCATGTTAACATTGTCTTCAATATCGGCATATTTCTTTAAACAAATATGCAAGACCTATGTTTACTAATTCGGATCGAATTTCATAACATGACGTAAGTATACAGTTATCAGTGGACTTCAGTTCAATCAGAATTTAAATATTCATATTTTTCTCACATTGCGTAAATTCAACTTTCCCAGTTCATAGTAGATTAAATTGTTACATGGGGATATATGTGCTTGTTTTAACACCTAATCTATTTTTGCATAACGATATATGTCCTTTTTTAAATGAATATAGCTATATTCAAAAAGTCTATCCCACTAAAATAGCGTATAACCAAAACATAAAATTACACCAAAGTTTAATGCTGTAATTATGTAATTTAACAATAAGTTCCTGATCAGTTCCTGATCAGTTCCTTTCCAAATCTGAAATAACTTTTTTTTTTAAAAATATATCTTAATTTCACAGTAGTGTACCTTTTTGCCTGTCAGTGTCTTAACAATTTTTGTTCTTATTGCAGTTTTTAGGCCACGGGCCAAGATCAGCAACTACAACACAGTGTATCAATCAATAGTGTATTTCTATTTGAATTCTTAAGATTTATCTATATTATATAGTTGCTTGTATCTTAAGCTGTATGTTATCCTTAAATTGTTAAAACTATTAACACAATGTATTAACTTTATTTTTGTCTTTTAGGTGCTCGCTTTAACATGTTTTAATTATGCTATGTCCTGTGTTGTATTCATGTTTAAACCCACTTTTATTTCTTAGCTGTTTTTTCTTATGTTTTGATTATAATATATGTTTGTCGGAAAAATAGCTTATTAGCTAATGTTATTTGTAAATGTAATCCGACGTTAAATAAAGCTTCTTGTATCTTGTATATTGTATAAGTTAAAGTGTACACACACGCGCGCGCGCGCGCGCACGCACACATGGGAAAAGGTGCCTGTTCTCTTGTCGGCTGCTGGGTCAGACAGGGTTAAGTCACTTTACAGTATGGCGGACCGTCAAGACGGCGTTTGATCGTGTTGAGTTGTTTGGATGGTATAAGCCAATATAAGACAAACACATGTTATATTTAATACTTTAGGCAGAGAAACAAGTATACTTAGCGTGGACATCCCTTACATGTATGCCTGATCAGCATATTAATGGTGTTCCAACAGATGTGTGCTATTACATCAGACATATACAGTTCTACAACGTTAACTTGTTATGGTCCGTACAAGCGAGTGTTTGCACCAAAACAATATATCCGAATTGATGTATTGAGTTACAGTTATACCAAACATGTTTACTGGAACATCTGTAGCTTGACATTTTATGGAATACATGTCCAAGCTTGCTTCACTATAAAAAGGTAGATACATTTAGATTAGAGGGAGACGAACTGGGATTTGAAAGCGACGTATGGTGCTTATGCACATAGTAACAATTTGATGTAAAATAAATACTTATGTTGTCAATTGGACTTGGAACTTTTACTATACACCGGAAATACTATACGATTACTGTACAAGACCTACTTTCATATCTAACAAAATATGCAATGATAATTGATGACAGACAGTTGAAATATTTGGATGTCAACTTTTCAAATGAAACTTATTGCATAAAACAACGCCATCTCGATCATGTCCTTAAAGTTACAGATACGTGAATGCAAATAATTGTGTGCCAAGATTATATTTCTTTCAGAATTGAATATAATGGCTTTTGATCAGCCGATTCGTCTTGCAAAACAAATTCAGTAGCAATGTAAAACATTATACACATTCCTGTGTCGAATTATTTGACTGAACATTTTCAATGAAACAATTGCAACAAAGCTACGTCAGATATAACATTGATATCAGTTTCAAATATGATCTCTACATTCTAGGATCTAGATATGTAATGCATAATGAATCATTAGAATACTATGGTCCAAAAATAAGGGATTTCAAGTCATCTGGGTGAAGTCATGTGGGCATTTAGCAGTGTATTGCTGGCATGAGGCAGTTTGCAGCTTAAATGGCAGTTAACAATGTACTACCAGCAGTGTACAATGTACTACAATCAGTGGGTAGTGTACAATGTACTACCATCAGTGGGTAGTGTACAATGTACTACCATCAGTGGTTAGTGTACAATGTACTACCATCAGTGGGTAGTGTACACTGTACTACCATCAGTGGGTAATGTACAATGTACTACCATCAGTGGGTAATGTACAATGTACGACCATCAGTGGGTAGTGTACAATGTACTACCATCAGTGGGTGGTGTACAATGTACTACCATCAGTGGGTAGTGTACAATGTACTACCATCAATGGGTAGTGTACAATGTACTACCATCAGTGGGTAGTGTACAATGTACTACCATCAGTGGGTAGTGTACAATGGACTACCATCAATGGGTAGTGTACAATGTACTACCATCAGTGGGTAGTGTACAATGTACTACCATCAGTGGGTAGTGTACAATGTACTACCATCAGTGGGTACTGTACAATGTACTACTATCAGTGGGTAGTGTACAATGTACTACCATCAGTGGGTAGTGTACAATGTACTACCATCAGTGGGTCGTGTACAATGTACTACCATCAGTGGATAGTGTACAATGTACTACCATCAGTGGATAGTGTACAATGTACTACCATCAGTGGGTAGTGTACAATGTACTACCATCAGTGGGTATTGTATAGTGTACTACCATCAGTGGGTAGTGTACAATATACTACCATCAGTGGGTAGTGTACAATGTACTACCATCAATGGGTAGTGTACAATGTACTACCATCAGTGGGTAGTGTACAATGCACTACCATCACTGGGTAATGTACAATGTACTACCATCAGTGGATAGTGTACAATGTACTACCATCAGTGGGTCGTGTACAATGTACTACCATCAGTGGGTAGTGTACAATGTACTACATCAGTGGATAGTGTACAATGTACTACCATCAGTGGGTAGTGTACAATGTACTACCATCAGTGGGTATTGTATAGTGTACTACTATCAGTGGGTAGTGTACAATGTACTACCATCAGTGGGTAGTGTACAATGTACTACCATCAATGGGTAGTGTACAATGTACTACCATCAGTGGGTAATGTACAATGTACTACCATCAGTGGGTAGTGTACAATGTACTACCATCAGTGGGTAGTGTACAATGTACTACCATCAGTGGGTAGTGTACAATGTACTACCATAAATGGGTAGTGTACAATGTACTACCATCAGTGGGTAGTGTACAATGTACTACCATCAGTGGGTAGTGTACAATGTACTACCATCAGTGGGTAGTGTACAATATAATACCATCAGTGGGTAGTGCACACTGTACTACCATCAGTGGGTAATGTACAATGTACTACCATCAGTGGGTAGTGTACAATGTACTACCATCAGTGGGTATTGTACACTGTACTACCATCAGTGGGTAATGTACAATGTACTACCATCAGTGGGTAGTGTACAATGTACTACCATCAATGGGTAGTGTACAATGTACTACCATCAGTGGGTAGTGTACAATGTACTACCATCAGTGGGTAGTGTACAATGTACTACCATCAGTGGATAGTGTACAATCTACTACCATCAGTGGGTAGTGTACAATGTACTACCATCAGTGGGTAGTGTACAATGTACTACCATCAGTGGGTAGTGTACAATGTACTACTATCAGTGGGTAGTGTACAATGTACTACCATCAGTGGGTAGTGTACAATGTACTACCATCAGTGGGTCGTGTACAATGTACTACCATCAGTGGATAGTGTACAATGTACTACCATCAGTGGATAGTGTACAATGTACTACCATCAGTGGGTAGTGTACAATGTACTACCATCAGTGTGTATTGTATAATGTACTACCATCAGTGGGTAGTGTACAATATACTACCATCATTGGGTAGTGTACAATGTACTACCATCAATGGGTAGTGTACAATGTACTACCATCAGTGGGTAGTGTACAATGTACTACCATCAGTGGGTAGTGTACAATGTACTACCATCAGTGGGTAGTGTACAATATACTACCATCAGTGGGTAGTGTACAATGTACTACCATCAGTGGGTAGTGTACAATGTACTACCATCAGTGGATAGTGTACAATGTACTACCATCAGTGGGTAGTGTACAATGTACTACCATCAGTGGGTAGTGTACAATGTACTACCATCAGTGGATAGTGAACAATGTACTACCATCAGTGGATAGTGTACAATATACTTCCATCTGTGGGTAGTATACAATGTACTACCATCTGTGGATAGTGTACAATGTACTATCATCAGTGGGTAGTGTACAATATACTTCCATCTATGGGTAGTGTACAATGTACTACCATCAGTGGGTAGTGTACAATGTACTACCATCAGTGGGTAGTGTACAATGTACTACCATCAGTGGGTAGTGTACAATGTACTACCATCAGTGGGTAGTGTACAAACTACCATCAGTGGGTAATGTACAATGTACTACCATCAGTGGGTAGTGTACAATGTACTACCATCAGTGGGTAGTGTACAATGTACAACCATCAGTGGGTAGTGTACAATCTACTACCGTCAGTGGGTAGTGTACAATGTACTACCATCAGTGGGTAGTGTACAATGTACTACCATCAATGGGTAGTGTTCAATCTACCATCAGTGGGTAGTGTACAATGTACTACCATCAGTGGGTAGTGTACAATGTACTACCATCAGTGGGTAGTGTACAATGTACTACCATCAGTGGATAGTGTACAATGTACTACCATCAGTGGATAGTGAACAATGTACTACCATCAGTGGATAGTGTACAATATACTACCATCTATGGGTAGTATACAATGTACTACCATCTGTGGATAGTGTACAATGTACTATCATCAGTGGGTAGTGTACAATATACTACCATCAGTGGGTAGTGTACAATGTACTACCATCAGTGGGTAGTGTACAATGTACTACCATCAGTGGGTAGTGTACAATGTACTACCATCAGTGGGTAGTGTACAATGTACTACCATCAGTGGGTAGTGTACAATGTACTACCATCAGTGGATAGTGTACAATGTACTACCATCAGTGGATAGTGTACAATGTACTACCATCAGTGGGTAGTGTACAATGTACTACCATCAGTGGGTAGTGTACAATGTACTACCATCAGTGGGTAGTGTACAATGTACTACCATCAGTGGGTAGTGTACAATGTACTACCATCAGTGGGTAGTGTACAATGTACTACCATCAGTGGGTAGTGTACAATGTACTACCATCAGTGGGTAGTGTACAATGTACTACCATCAGTGGGTAGTGTACAATGTACTACCATCAGTGGGTAGTGTACAATGTACTACCATCAGTGGGTAGTGTACAATGTACTACCATCAGTGGGTAGTGTACAATGTACTACCATCAGTGGGTAGTGTACAATGTACTACCATCAGTGGGTAGTGTACAATGTACTACCATCAGTGGGTAGTGTACAATGTACTACCATCAGTGGGTAGTGTACAATGTACTACCATCAGTGGGTAGTGTACAATGTACTACCATCAGTGGGTAGTGTACAATGTACTACCATCAGTGGGTAGTGTACAATGTACTACCATCAGTGGGTAGTGTACAATGTACTACCATCAGTGGGTAGTGTACAATGTACTACCATCAGTGGGTAGTGTACAATGTACTACCATCAGTGGGTAGTGTACAATGTACTACCATCAGTGGGTAGTGTACAATGTACTACCATCAGTGGGTAGTGTACAATGTACTACCATCAGTGGGTAGTGTACAATGTACTACCATCAGTGGGTAGTGTACAATGTACTACCATCAGTGGGTAGTGTACAATGTACTACCATCAGTGGGTAGTGTACAATCTACCATCAGTGGGTAGTGTACAATGTACTACCATCAGTGGGTAGTGTACAATGTACTACCATCAGTGGGTAGTGTACAATGTACTACCATCAGTGGGTAGTGTACAATGTACTACCATCAGTGGGTAGTGTACAATGTACTACCATCAGTGGGTAGTGTACAATGTACTACCATCAGTGGGTAGTACAATGTACTACCATCAGTGGATAGTGTACAATGTACTACCATCAGTGGGTAGTGTACAATGTACTACCATCAGTGGGTAGTGTACAATGTACTACCATCAGTGGGTAGTGTACAATGTACTACCATCAGTGGGTAGTGTACAATGTACTACCATCAGTGGGTAGTGTACAATGTACTACCATCAGTGGGTAGTGTACAATGTACTACCATCATTGGGTAGTGTACAATGTACTACCAGCAGTGTACAATGTTCTACCATCAGTGGGTAGTGTACAATGTAATACCATCAGTGGGTAGTGTACAATGTACTACCACCAATGGGTAGTGTACAATGTACTACCATCAGTGGGTAGAGTACAATGTACTACCATCATGGGTAGTGTACAATGTACTACCAGCAGTGTACAATGTACTACCATCAGTGGGTAGTGTACAATGTAATACCATCAGTGGGTAGTGTACAATGTACTACCATCAATGGGTAGTGTACAATGTACTACCATCAGTGGGTAGTGTACAATGTACTACCATCAGTGGGTAGTGTACAATGTACTACCATCAGTGGGTAGTGTACAATGTACTACCATCAGTGGGTAGTGTACAATGTACTACCATCAGTGGGTAGTGTACAATGTACTACCATCAGTGGGTAGTGTACAATGTACTACCATCAGTGGGTAGTGTACAATGTACTACCATCAGTGGGTAGTGTACAATGTACTACCATCAGTGGGTAGTGTACAATGTACTACCATCAGTGGGTAGTGTACAATGTACTACCATCAGTGGGTAGTGTACAATGTACTACCATCAGTGGGTAGTGTACAATGTACTACCATCAGTGGGTAGTGTACAATGTACTACCATCAGTGGGTAGTGTACAATGTACTACCATCAGTGGGTAGTGTACAATGTACTACCATCAGTGGGTAGTGTACAATGTACTACCATCAGTGGGTAGTGTACAATGTACTACCATCAGTGGGTAGTGTACAATGTACTACCATCAGTGGGTAGTGTACAATGTACTACCATCAGTGGGTAGTGTACAATGTACTACCATCAGTGGGTAGTGTACAATGTACTACCATCAGTGGGTAGTGTACAATGTACTACCATCAGTGGGTAGTGTACAATGTACTACCATCAGTGGGTAGTGTACAATGTACTACCATCAGTGGGTAGTGTACAATGTACTACCATCAGTGGGTAGTGTACAATGTACTACCATCAGTGGGTAGTGTACAATGTACTACCATCAGTGGGTAGTGTACAATGTACTACCATCAGTGGGTAGTGTACAATGTAATACCATCAGTGGGTAGTGTACAATGTACTACCATCAGTGGGTAGTGTACAATGTACTACCATCAGGGGTAGTGTACAATGTACTACCATCAGTGGGTAGTGTACAATGTACCCATCAAGGGTAGTGTACAATGTACTACCATCAGTGGGTAGTGTACAATGTACTACCATCAGTGGGTAGTGTACAATGTACTACCATCAGTGGGTAGTGTACAATGTACTACCATCAGTGGGTAGTGTACAATGTACTACCATCAGTGGGTAGTGTACAATGTACTACCATCAGTGGGTAGTGTACAATGTACTACCATCAGTGGGTAGTGTACAATGTACTACCATCAGTGGGTAGTGTACAATGTACTACCATCAGTGGGTAGTGTACAATGTACTACCATCAGTGGGTAGTGTACAATGTACTACCATCAGTGGGTAGTGTACAATGTACTACCATCAGGGGTAGTGTACAATGTACTACCATCAGTGGGTAGTGTACAATGTACTACCATCAGTGGGTAGTGTACAATGTACTACCATCAGTGGGTAGTGTACAATGTACTACCCATCAGTGGATAGTGTAAACACGGGTAGTATACAATGTACTACCCACCTGGGATAGTGGACAATGTACTATCATCAAGGGTAGTGTACAAAATGACTTCCACTCTGTGGGTAGTGTACAATGTACTACCATCAGTGGGTAGTGTACAATGTACTACCATCGGTGTGTAGTGTACAATGTACTACCATCAGTGGGTAGTGTACAATGTACTACCATCAGTGGGTCGTGTACAATGTACTACCATCAGTGGATAGTGTACAATGTACAACCATCAGTGGATAGTGTACAATGTACTACCATCAGTGGGTAATGTACAATGTACTACCATCAGTGGGTAATGTACAATGTACTACCATCAGTGGGTAGTGTACAATGTACTACCATCAGTGGGTAGTGTACAATGTACTACCATCAGTGGATAGTGTACAATGTACTACCATCAGTGGGTAGTGTACAATGT
>CM026392.1:60445086-60468740 GCA_014843695.1 Archivesica marissinica
TGTATGTATGCAGATTAGCAGTCAATGTATCTATGCATGGTACCAGTCAATGTATGTATGCATGGTACCAGTCAATGTATCTATGCATGGTACCAGTCAATGTATATATGCATGGTACAAGTCAATGTATCTATGCAGGGTACCAGTCAATGTATCTATGCATGGTACCAGTCAATGTATATATGCATGGTACCAGTCAATGTATGTATGCATGGTACCAGTCAATGTATGTATGCAGGGTAGAAGTCAATGTATCTATGCATGGTACCAGTCAATGTATGTATGCAGGGTAGCAGTCAATGTATGTATGCTGGGTACCAGTCAATGTATCTATGCATGGCACCAGTCAATGTATGTATGCTGGGTACCAGTCAATGTATATATGCATGGTACCAGTCAATGTATGTATGCATGGTACCAGTCAATGTATATATGCAGGGTACCAGTCAATGTATATATGCAGGGTACCAGTCAATGTATATATGCATGGTACCAGTCAATGTATCTATGCAGGGTACCAGTCAATGTATCTATGCAGGGTACAAGTCAATGTATCTATGCATGGTGCCAGTCAATGTATATGTGCATGGTACAAGTCAATGTATATATGCAGGATACCAGTCAATGTATATATGCAGGGTACCAGTCAACGTATGTATGCAGGGTACCAGTCAATGTATCTATGCAGGGTACAAGTCAATGTATATATGCAGGGTACCAGTCAATGTATATATGCAGGATACCAGTCAACGTATGTATGCAGGGTACCAGTCAATGTATATATGCAGGGTACAAGTCAATGTGTCTATGCATGGTGCCAGTCAATGTATATGTGCATGGTACAAGTCAATGTATATATGTAGGGTACCAGTCAACGTATGTATGCAGGGTACCAGTCAATGTATCTATGCAGGGTACCAGTCAATATATCTATGCATTGTACCAGTAAATGTAATTACTGGGTACCAGTCAATGTAACTAGGCAGGGTACCAGTCAATGTATCTATGCAGGGTACCAGTCAATGTATGTATGCAGGGTACCAGTCAATGTATGTATGTATGTATGCAGGGTACCAGTCAATGTATATATGCAGGGTACCAGTCAATGTATCTATGCATGGTACCAGTCAATGTATATATGCATGGTACCAGTCAATGTATGTATGCATGGTACCAGTCAATGTATGTATGCAGGGTGCCAGTCAATGTATCTATGCATGGTACCAGTCAATGTATGTATGCATGGTACCAGTCAATGTATCTATGCATGGTACCAGTCAATGTATGTATGCAGGGTACCAGTCAATGTATATATTCCTCCGTCGTTACCGTTTGGCCACGTATCATGTTCATTGATGTTGCGATGTTTATATTTTATTATACTAATGTTATTATAATAATAAATGCCCCATGTTATACGAAAGCTTCCACCCCTCTGAAATGGATGTGGCCGATCTTTGATCGTTCAAAGTTGGAAGTTTATTTATATATGATATTTCAATATGTTGTGCAATATTTAATTCATGAGTCACACTTGCCGTCTGCAATACGGGTTAAGTATTATTGTCTGCTGTCATGGCCTATAGAAGTACGCATAAAATATAAATTCTACCGAATAAAGAGTTATGTTAGCTATTAACCCGCTTATCTCACAGGGATTCGGCACGTTTGGGGGTACTAGTATATATATTTAAGTACAGGGATTCTACTCTGTGGGATGTCATATTTCGCATCGATCAGTAAAATGGCCCTATCTGAAACAATATTTTACAAATCTGTCCAAATATAACGCCTATCCCGAGTCTTTATATTGTTCTTCAAATAAAACACAACTTTAAGCTGCGTGCATGTATACTTTGCAAACAATTGCCACAGACATTGGCCATAGCAGGTCACATTTCCATACTATGACACGGGTTCTGTCAGCAACAACAACATATCTTCGACGGGAGAGTTTTAACTGTGAATAACATTATCAATAAAATATGTTTCCACTAACGTGTAGGTTTATTCGGCAAAAATGTACGTCAAAAAGAGATTTCGTAGAATTTTTCAATTTGTTTTGAACATTTCTAAAGCGGCGCAATTCACTTTGAAACGACGTTGAAACGAGTGTTCTGGTAGGATTATTAGAATGTAACTAGGTGCTTGTTTTTTATATGAAGAATAATCATAATCCAATCAGAACGCTCGTTTCAACGCGAACTGTGCCGCTTGAGAAATTTTCAAAACAAATTGAAAAATTCTCCGAAATCTCTTTTTGACGTACATTTTTGCCGAATAAACATACACGTTAGTGGAAACACATTTTATTGATAATGTTATTCACTGTTAAAACTCTCCCGTTGAAGATTTTTTTTTTTGCTGACAGAACCCGTGTCCTAGTATGGAAATGTGACCTGCTATGGCCAATGTTTGTGGCAATTGTTTGCAAAGTATACATGCACGCAGCTTAAAGTTGTGTTTTATTTGAAGAACAATATAAAGACTCGGAATAGGCGCTATATTCGGATAGATGTGTACACAATTGTTTCAGATAGGGCCATTTTACTGATCGATGCGAAATCTGACATCCCACAGAGTAGAATCCCTGTACTTAAATATATATACTAGTACCCCCAAACGTGCCGAATCCCTGTGGCTTATCTGGCAAAAGAGCAACTATAATATACTTGTAGAATAATAGATCGCAATTAATAAACAACTGATTAATTTGAAGAGTTGATTTTAACTCTATACGATGTAAATCATCCTACACAAATTGAAACTATAATATAAATACATTATAATCGCAAGCAGACGACACGAATTGATAAATGTACACCCAATGACCCAGTTGCCGTTATACACTACATAATGATCAAATAGCGTTACGCCTCACTGGTTTCGTTTTCCCCTCGTCTAGAGTAACAGCCTTGACTAATATATAAATGTAATTCAGTGGCAATCAATGATGATTTTCTGCCACTCATTCTAAATGCAACTACATGAAAATTGTACAAGACTTAGTATAATTATACATATATTACATGTCGTCTATTGTTGCAACCATATATAATAATGAACATGTATTATGTGTAAGACGGACACGAGCTTGGCCGGGAGGTAAAAGTGCAAAGGGGTTGTGATAGGGGTGGCAGATAGGAAGTTCTAGGAGTAGAAGTATAGGAAGAGGTAATTATGAATGTTCCATTTATGTCGAAGAAAACCCTTGCGGGACCTAGACCTGTTTTCCTGGGAAAGCTTGATCGACATAAGCGGTTGACCAGTACTAAGCACTGTGTATGAGGAGCCTTGCTCAATGACACTACATTTGTAGTTTCTACCTTCTATTTCAAATATGGCGCTTTACCATGGGTGTCACACAATTAAACACACATTCCAGCTTGATGTCTTATAACTAGCATATCTTGAAATCTAAACCATCAAAACATCAGTAGCAACATAGTTTTTTGTTGTTTTTGCAATACCTTTGATTATGTTTGCTGTGCAGACATACATGGCCATTATAATACAGTATTGTGCGCAAGATGTAGTCCTTTTAGAGATACATTTGCTCATTCGGATGCGTCTCAATGGTAAAAAAAGTGTTCATCACTGAATCATGGACGTCACACAGGGTCACGTCACACATACAGTGAGTGACGCACCATCACAATGAAGTCACATTGGAAAACAGAGAAGGATGTATTTGTTTAAAATGTTTTAATAAGATACTGTATTGTTTTCTTAATGGGATTCTGGCTGTTTATTTATGTACCTCATAGAAAATTCATTGCATTTACATTTTCATTGAGCATATGAGTGTTGAGAAGTTGCAGAATCTGGTATTCAATCTCCATCACCATAACCACGACCTTTACAACCAGCTGTTAGTACACAATATTGGTGCAGGTGTGGACATTGCAATGAGATGGGGGCAGACTTAAACAAGTAGTGTGGATGTCTGCCCAACAACTACATTTCAATGCGCAACGTAAGAATATAATTATTTCAGTCATATATAGAGTACCAGTCAAATATGACTGTGCCAGTGCAAGTCATAAATCTTTGAATGATATTTGCATCACTTAAAGTGTTACAAATGGAAGTTGATTGTACAACGGCCAGGGGTACTGGACGTATGACCAGGGTACGAATTGACCGCGTAACTGTCTATGGCAGAGGTACAGGGGCGTAACTATGCAACCGGTTGCCAATGACACAAACTATCAGTAAGACCATGTTCACCAAACTTGTATAATCATTGTCTAAATTATGCTAAAGCTAATCAAAGAAATGTAGGACATTCGCTAAAATCGCATGATTCATTAACATTCGTCATCAAATCCTAGTGTCATGTGGTAGCATGCCAACTCTATCTAGTTCGAGCCCCGCTGGAGCCATTACGATTGTGTCCTTAGGCAAGGCATTTAAATTCCACGTTGCCTCTTCTCTCTCCCTCGTGGCGATGGATTCCATCAGGAATGAGGTCTCGAGAGTGATTAATATAAGTTGAAAGAACTTGTTTCGCAATCGAGCTAAAATAAATTTGTATAAACAACTCTATCTATGGAAGAGAACTACTACTTGAATATATCCTAGATAAGAGTAAACACTACTATTCAAACATGTTTTAAACAAGTGCGTTCTGCACGCATGCTACAAATAATACATCGGTCGGTATCATGTGCATAATACGTAATACGATATACGACTGATTGTATAATTTATTGTATACTTTATTGTCAATTGTGCTTTAAAGCGATATAACTGCCCAAAAATGACAATGTGTGTGTGTTTTAAGGATATTTAATCACAAATTATTATTCACTTGTTTATAAGTAACCTCATATATGTGGCTGTCCGATTAGCGCAGTGGTTAATGTGCTCGCTTCTCACAAATGCAACCAGAGTTCGATCATCCTCACACATGGAAGTATGTGAGATGGTACGGTGGTCACCAGATCAGACAGGTGGGTTTTCTCAGGGTACTCCGGTTTCCTCCGACACGAATGACCACAAATACTCTGTCATCCGCTCCAACAAGAGTGCTTAATATCATCCGCTCCAACAAGAGTGATTAATATCATCCGAACAGTAATTCAGACACAAGATGCACACCGGTAGAACCATGGACCTTCCACAAGCCAACGATAAACTTTCCTCACATGAACACATCATCTTCCGCAGTGTGATTGCAATATACAATTGTGAGGGACAAGTGGTGTACGTGTCCCTTCTGCATATCTACATATATTCTCATTGTGGCAATAGTTCGCCATGTGTATTAGACAAGTGTCATTTTATATGATCTGCAATACTACTTAATGTTGTGCAGCTATACCAACACTCTATATACTCACATGAATAAAATAAACACAGTGTGACTGTATATTTTTAATTCCACATCATTCTGATTAAGACAGGACAAGTTAATGACAGTATATTCCACGATATTGTCTTAATAAAGATAAATAATTGATTCAAATAATTAAATTTGTAAATTCGCATTGCCGATTCCAACATGACCTTACGAACAAACGATGTCACGAATATTTCATCAATAATAGAAATCGAAGGAAGCCTAACATTAGCATATTATATTGTATATCATACAGGTAATATCAATGGCATAATAATCCTAACATTAGCATATTATATTGTATGTCATACAGGTAATATCAATGGCATAATAATCCTAACATTAGCATATTATATTGTATGTCATACAGGTAATATCAATGGCATAATAATCCTAACATTAGCATATTATATTGTATGTCATACAGGTAATATCAATGGCATAATAATCCTTATACATTGTTTTAATTAAAGTGTATGATCCCAGCTTTGCAAACATGCAACCATATTTAGAATTAAAGGGTATGATCCCAGCTTTGCAAACACGCAACAATATTTAGAATTAATGGGTATGATCCCAGCTTTGCAAACATGCAACAATATTTAGAATTAAAGGGTATGATCCCAGCTTGGCAAACATGCAACAATATATAGAATTAAAGGGTATGATCCCAGCTTGGCAAACATGCAACAATATTTAGAATTAAAGGGTATGATCCCAGCTTGGCAAACATGCAACAATATTTAGAATTAAAGGGTATGATCCCAGCTTTGCAAACATGCAACGATATTTAAAATCGGATAATGACTTTTATATAATTAATTGTTACAATGTCTGACTTATACGGTCAAATACAACGAAAACATGGTGCGCCCACCGCTCCACCCGCCCTCCACCCACCGCTCCACCCGCCCTCCACCCACCGCTCCACCCGCCCTCCACCCACCGCTCACCCGCCCTCCACCCGCCCTCCACCCACCGCTCCACCCGCCCTCCACCGATTTCTTTGCAAATTTGAATATGCGTTTTATTATTACTTCATATTCAATGGAACGCTACTGGCTTTATATATATGTAATACTATTCAAAATCGGATCACTTATTCTTACATAATTTACCAAAAATGTTCATATAGATTGTGTCCTTACAAAATACATTAGCGTTAATTAAAAATGCATGTGTCTATAAAGATTTATTAAGTAAAGCAACATGTTATTAACTTTTTTCAAACAATAGAGAATAGTCATAGCTTTACATACTGCTATGCATGAACTAGACACGACAGTGTGGCAGGGTGTATTTCATCCACTAGACACCACAGTATGGCATGGAGTATTCGATGCACTACACACCACAGTGTGGCATGGAGTAGTTCATGCACTAGACAACCACAATGTGGCATGGAGTAGTTCATGCACTAGACACCACAGTGTGGTATGGAGTATTTCATGCACTAGACATCACAATGTGGCATGGGGTATTTCATGCACTAGACACCACAGTGTGGCATGGAGTATTTCATGCACTAGACACCACAATGTGGTATGGAGTAGTTCATGCACTAGACACCACAGTGTGTCATGGAGTAGTTCTTCCACTAGACACGACAGTGTCGCATGGAGTATTTCATGCACTATACACCACAGTGTGGCATGGGAGTATTTCATGCAATAGACACGACAGTGTGTCATGGAGTACAGCATGCACTAGACCCGACAGTGTGGCATGGTGTATTTCGTGCACTAGAAACCACAGTGTCGCATGGGGTATTTCATGCACTAGACACCACAGTGTGGCATGGAGTATTTCATGCACTAGACACCACAGTGTGGCATGGAGTATTTCATGCACTAGACACGACAGTGTGGCATGGGAAGTTCATGCACTAGAAACCAGTGTGGCATGGTGTATTACATGCACTGGACAACACAGTGTGGTATGGAGTACAGCATGCATTAGACACGACCATGTGGCATGGTTAAAAGCATGCACTGGACACCACATTGTGGCATGGGTAACAGCATGCACTAGACACCACAGTGTGGCATGGAGTATTTCATGCACTAGACACCACAGTGTGGCATGGAGTAGTTCTTCCACTAGACACCACAGTGTGGCATGGAGTAGTTCATGCACTAGATACCACAGTGTGGCATGGAGTAGTTCTTCCACTAGACACACATAGTGGCATGAAGTATTTCATGCGCTGGACACCACAGTGTGGCTTTAGAGTATTTCATGCACTCGACCCCACTGTGTGATATGGAGAACAACATGCACTAGACAACACAGTGTGGCATGGAGTATTTCATGCACTAGACACGACAGTGTGGCATGGGAAGTTCATTCTCTAGAAACCAGTGTGGCATGGAGTAGTTCATGCACTAGACAACATAGTGTGGCATGGAGTATTTCATGCACTAGACACCACAGTGTGGCATGGAGTATTTCATGCATTAGACACCACAGTATGGCATGGAGTACAGCATGCACTAGACATCACAGTGAGGCATGTAGTACAGCATGCACTTGACACCACAGTGTGGTATGGAGTATTGTATGCACTAGACAAAAAAGTGTGTCATGGCCTATTTCATGCACTACACACCACAGTGTGGCATGGAGTACAACATATAATATACATCACAGTGTAGCATTGAGTACAGTATGCACTATACACCACAGTGTGGCATGGAGTATTTCATGCACTAGACACCACAGTGTAGTAAGGAGTAGTTCATGCACTAGACACACCGTGTGGCATGGCGAATTGCTGGCACTGTGCATCACAGAGTGACACGGAGTATTTCATACAATAGACACCACAATGTATCATGCGGTATTTCATGCACTAGACCCCATAGTGTGGTATGGAGAAAAGCATGCACTAGACACCACAGTGTAGCATGTATTAATTCATGCACTAGACACAACAATGTGGTATGGAGTATTCCATGCACTAGACACCACAGTGTGGCATGGAGTACAGCATGTATTAGAAACCACACGTGTGGCATGGAGTAGTTCATGCACTAGACACACAGTGTGGCATGGTGAATTGCTGGCACTGTGCATCACAGTGTGACACGGAGTATTTCATACAATAGACACCACAGTGTACCATGCGGTATTTCATGCACTAGACCACATAGTGTGGTATGGAGAAAAGCATGCACTAGACACCACAGTGTGGAATGGAGTACATCATGCACTAGACACCATAGTGTGGCATGTAGTACAATATGCACTAGACACCACAGTGTGGCATGGAGTACAGCATGCACTAGACACCACAGTGTAGCATGGAGTACAACATGCACTAGACACCAGAGTGTGGCATGGAGTATTTCATGCACTAGACACCACAGTTTAGCATGGAGTATTTCATGCACTAGACACCACAGTGCAGCATGGAGTACAGCATGCACTAGACACCACAGTGTATCATGGAATATGTCATGCACTAGACACCACAGTGTAGCATGGAGTACAGCATGCACTAGAAACCAGAGTGTAGCATGGAGTATTTCATGCACTAGAAACCACAGTGTAGCATGGAGTACAGCATGCACTAGACACCACAGTGTAGCCTGGAGTACAGCATGCACTAGACACCACAGTGTGGCATGGAGTATTTCATGCACTAGACACCACAGTGTAGCATGGAGTACAGCATGCACTAGACATCACAGTGTAGCATGGAGTACAACATGCAATAGACACCACAGTGTGGCATGGAGTATTTCATGCACTAGACACCACAGTGTAGCATGGAGTACAGCATGCACTAGAAACCACAGTGTGGCATGGAGTATTTCATGCACTAGACACCACAGTGTGGCATGGAGTACATCATGCACTAGACACCACAGTGTGGCATGGAGTAGATCTTCCACTAGACACCACAGTGTGGCATGGAGTATTTCATGCACTAGACACCACAGTGTGGCATGGAGTTGTTCTTCCACTGGATACCACAGTGTGGCATGGAGTATTTCATGCACTAGATACGACAGTGTGGCATGGGAGGTTCATGCACTAGAAACCAGTGTGGCATAGAGCAGTTCATCCACTAGACAACACAGTGTGTTATAGAGTAGTTCATGCACTAGACAACACAGTGTGGCATGGAGTATTTCATGCACTAGACACCACAGTGTGGCATGGAGTATTTCATACACTAGACATCACAGTATGGCATAGAGTACAGCATGCACTAGACATCACAGTGTGGCATGTAGTACAGCATGCACTAGACACCACAGTGTGGTATGGAGTATTGTATGCACTAGACACCAAAGTGTGTCATGGCGTATTTCATGCACTACACACAACAGTGTGGCATGGAGTACAACATGCACTAGACACCACAGTGTAGCATTGAGTACAGCATGCACTATCCACCACCGTGTGGCATGGAGTATTTCACGCACTAGATACCACAGTATGGCATGGAGTACAGCATGCACTAGACATCACAGTGTGGCATGTAGTACAGCCTGCACTAGACACCACAGTGTGGTATGGAGTATTGTATGCACTAGACACCAAAGTGTGTCATGGCCTATTTCATGCACTAGACACCACAGTGTAGCATGGAGTACAACATGCACTAGACACCACAGTGTAGCATTGAGTACAGCATGCACTATACACCACAGTGTGGCATGGAGTAGTTCATGCACTAGACACAACAGTGTAGTAATGAGTAGTTCATGCACTAGACACACCGTGTGGCATGGCGAATTGCTGGCACTGTGCATCACAGAGTGACACGGAGTATTTCATACAATAGACACCACAATGTATCATGCGGTATTTCATGCACTAGACCCCATAGTGTGGTATGGAGAAAAGCATGCACTAGACACCACAGTGTAGCATGTATTAATACATGCACTAGACACCACAATGTGGTATGGAGTATTTCATGCATTAGACACCACATTGTTGCATGGAGTATTTCATGCACTAGACACCAAAGTGTGGCATGGAGTATTTCATGCACTAGAAACCACAGTGTGGCATGGAGTATTTCATGCACTAGACACCACAGTATGACATGTAGTATTTCATGCACTAGACACCACATTGTGGCATGGAGTATTTCATGCACTAGACACCACAATGTGGTATGGAGTATTTCATGCAATAGACACCACAGTGTGGCATGGAGTACAGCATGCACTAGACACCACAGAGTGGCATGGAGTATTTCATGCACTAGACACCACAGTGTGGCATGGAGTATTTCATGCACTAGACACCACAATGTGGTATGGAGTATTTCATGCACTAGACACCACAGTGTGGCATGGAGTACAGCATGCACTAGACACCACATAGTGGCATGGAGTAGTTCATGCACTAGACACCACAGTGTGTCATGGAGTACAGCATGTATTAGAAACCACACGTGTGGCATGGAGTAGTTCATGCACTAGACACCACAGTGTAGTAAGGAGTAGTTCATGCACTAGACACACCGTGTGGCATGGTGAATTGCTGGCACTGTGCATCACAGTGTGACACGGAGTATTTCATGCAATAGACACCACAGTGTACCATGCGGTATTTCATGCACTAGACCCCATAGTGTGGTATGGAGAAAAGCATGCACTAGACACCACAGTGTAGCATGTATTAATTCATGCACTAGACACCACAATGTGGTATGGAGTACAGCATGTACTAGACACCACAGTTTGGTATGGAGTACAGCATGCACTAGACACCACAGTGTGGAATGGAGAAAAGCATGCACTAGATACCACCGTGTGGTATGGAGTACAGCATGCACTAGGCATCACAGTGTGGCATGGAGTATTTCATGCACTAGACACCACAGTGTGGTGTGTCATGGAGTATTGCATGCACTAGGTATCACTATGTGGCATGGATTAGTTCATGCACTAGACACCACAGTATGGCATGTAGTATTTCATGCACTAGACACCACAGTGTGGCATGGAGTATTTCATGCACTAGACACCACAGTATGGCATGGTGTATGTCATGCCCTAGACATCACAGTGTGGCATGTAGTACAGCATGCACTAGACACCACAGTGTGGCATGGAGTATTTCATGCACTAGACAACACAATGTGGCATGGAGTATTTCATGCACTAAACACCACAATGTGGCATGGAGTATTTCATGCACTAAACACCACAATGTGGTATGGAGTATGTCATGCACTAGACACCACATTGTTGCATGTAGTATTTCATGCACTAGACACCACAGTGTGGTATGGAGTATGTCATGCACTAGACACGACAGTATGACATGTAGTATTTCATGCACCAGCCACCACAGTTTGTCATGGAGTATTTCATGCACTAGACACCACAATGTGGTATGGAGTATTTCATGCACTAGACACCACAGTGTGGCATGGAGTACAGCATGCACTAGACACCACATAGTGGCATGGAGTATCTCATGCACTAGACACCACAGTGTGTCATGGAGTACAGCATGTATTAAAAACCACACGTGTGGCATGGAGTAGTTCATGCACTAGACACCACAGTGTAGTAAGGAGTAGTTCATGCACTAGACACACCGTGTGGCATGGCGAATTGCTGGCACTGTGCATCACAGTGTGACACGGAGTATTTCATGCAATAGACACCACAGTGTACCATGCGGTATTTCATGCACTAGACCCCATAGTGTGGTATGGAGAAAAGCATGCACTAGACACCACAGTGTAGCATGTATTAATTCATGCACTAGACACCACAATGTGGTATGGAGTACAGCATGCACTAGAAACCACAGTGTGGTATGGAGAAAAGCATGCACTAGATACCACCGTGTGGTATGGAGTACAGCATGCACTAGACACCACAGTGTGGCATGGAGTATTTCATGCACTAGACACGATAGTGTGTCATGGAGTACAGCATGCACTAGACACGAAAGTGTGGCATGGTGTATTTCGTGCACTAGAAACCACAGTGTCGCATGGAGTATTTCATGCACTAGACACCACAGTGTGGTATGGAGTATTTCATGCACTAGACATCACAATGTAGCATGGAGTATTTCATGCACTAGACACCACAGTATGGCATGGAGTATTTCATGCACTAGACACCACAGTATGGCATGGAGTATTTCATGCACTAGACACCACAGTGTGGTATGGAGTATTTCATGCACTAGACATCACAATGTGGCATGGAGTATTTCATGCACTAGACACCACAGTATGGCATGGAGTATTTCATGCACTAGACACCACAGTATGGCATGGAGTATTTCATGCACTATTCACCACATTGTGCATGGAGTATTTCATGCACTATTCACCACAATGTGGTATGGAGTATTTCATGCACTAGACACCACAATGTGGCATGGAGTACAGGATGTACTAGACACCACAATGTGGCACTGTAGAACGTTTTATTGTTAACCTGTACATCTTCGCGCCTCACCATAACATTGCTAATGTCCCGATATGCGAAACTGTTCCAGAGTGGTGGACTCTGCACAGTATTGGAAGAAGAACTTTCAACATTATTCAAGTAGAGTGGTAAACCTAATAATTGCTATGTAATAGCCTATGCGACAAATACCAAGTAGAACTATTGAAATGTGTTTAATCGTGGGCACTGTTAGTCAATTGAAACAACGCAATATCGAATTACAGAAGATTTTGCTGTTGAGCAGTTACTATCCAATCATCTTCATTCGTGCATTACCCAATGCACATTCAACCCAGTGAGTTCATTATGTGTACCTCTTCATATTACAATTGTCACAAAGGGTCCTACCAACGCTCATCATAGATTGAATAGATAAAATTATATTATGCAATAATAGACCATCATACTCCCGGCTTATTATCAGAAAGATTTCATATTAATGTTTTACTGCATGCACAATGACAAATCGAGTACATATCTCAAACAAACGTTAAAGCGACACTACATCAGTGAAAGCGCAAATTTATACAGAATGTAATTTCCTATTATATGATATTTTTTCCAAATATTTGCTTCAAAAACTGAGTACTTCAACTAATAAACAAGCGTCGTATACGCAGTTTGTTGACATAACACAATAATGTAAACAGGGTCGACATACATGCATAGTACAACCTGTGTAATTCCGAATAACGAGATTTATGGTACAGATTTACCGTTATTTCTCACATTTATGCCTATTATGCATATTTATTTGTAGACTAATCTTAGTTAAATTTATTATCTCCAAGCGACAGTAGCATGCGTTTAGCATTGACTACAGTGACAAAGAAAGGTCAATTCAGGAGCGTGGTTGACAGGTATATGAAATTCTGCATTCACGGTTGAAAGTTTGTAGACCACAAACACTGTTTATTGATTCAATATTTGTTTTCGAATGTATTCGGAAGAATTTCTAATAGCAATGCATTTATACGTGAAAAATGCATTTTTTGGCATTTTGCGATGTAATGTCGCTTTAAAGTCACATTGATCATGAATAAATGACATTGACAATTGCCAAGGTCGTTAATTAGCAATTATGCACGTTGCACAAACAATAGTACCCGAGTGTATCAGTTAAGAATCAGTAATGATATTCAACCTAAAATAGTTTTTAATCGATTGACAAGAACAAATGAACATTGAGGTGTATTCTAAGTTGTGTGGTTCACTAAACGACGCTGTTCCACGTACTGTTTAATCATTGTCCTAGTAACGTTATTTTCCATGTCCATTATATATCATATACGTGATACTTTTTAGCTTACATTAATAGAAAAACACCAACAGTGTACCTTCATTATTACTAATAATCATCACCTATGTATTTATTATATGATATATATAGTGGAGAGCACTTAACGGTTACTATATGATATATATAGTGGAGAGCACTTAACGGTTATTATATGTTATATATAGTCGAGAGCACTTAACGGTTACTATATGATATATATAGTGGAGAGCACTTAACGGTTATTATATGATATATATAGTCGAGAGCACTTAACGGTTATTATATGATATATATAGTGAGAGCACTAACGGTTATTATATGATATATATAGTGAGAGCACTTAACGGTTATTATATGATATATATAGTCGAGAGCACTTAACGGTTATTATATGATATATATAGTGGAGAGCACTTAACGGTTATTATATGATATATATAGTGGAGAGCACTTAACGGTTATTATATGATATATATAGTGGAGAGCACTTAACGGTTATTATATGATATATATAGTGGAGAGCACTTAACGGTTATTATATGATATATATAGTGGAGAGCACTTAACGGTTATTATATGATATATATAGTCGAGAGCACTTAACGGTTATTATATGATATATATAGTGGAGAGCACTTAACGGTTATATATGATATATATAGTGGAGAGCACTTAACGGTTATTATATGATATATATAGTCGAGAGCACTTAACGGTTATTATATGATATATATAGTGGAGAGCACTTAACGGTTATTATATGATATATATAGTGGAGAGCACTTAACGGTTATTATATGATATATATAGTGGAGAGCACTTAACGGTTATTATATGATATATAGTGGAGAGCACTTAACGGTAAATATATATAGTCGAGAGCACTTAAAGGTATTATATGATATATATAGTGGAGAGCACTTAACGGTTATTATATGATATATATAGTGGAGAGCACTTAACGGTTATTATATGATATATATAGTGGAGAGCACTTAACGGTTATTATATGATATATATAGTCGAGAGCACTTAAAGGTTATTATATGATATATATAGTGGAGAGCACTTAACGGTTATTATATGATATATATAGTGGAGAGCACTTAACGGTTATTATATGAATATATAGTGGAGAGCACTAACGGTTATATAAAAACACAACATATGATATATATATATAGTGGAGAGCACTTAACGGTTATTATATGATATATATAGTGGAGAGCACTTAACGGTTACTATATGATATATATAGTGGAGAGCACTTAACGGTTATTATATGATATATATATAGTGGAGAGCACTTAACGGTTATTATATGATATATATAGTGGAGAGCACTTAACGGTTACTATATGATATATATAGTGGAGAGCACTTAACGGTTATTATATGATATATATATAGTGGAGAGCACTTAACGGTTATTATATGATATATATAGTCGAGAGCACTTAACGGTTATTATAACCAATTAACAATTAACCTGCTAATCAAAACTAACGTCGCTTTTGTGAACAGCATACAGCCAGATCAGACGGCGTATAACGCAATGTGCAGTCTCATCAGGCTCTATCCTATTTGCTAAAGCTAAAACACTTGGCTGGATATCAAACAACATATTTGTGTGCACATTCCGTTCAATTTATACAGCATTTTAAGTGTTAAAGACTTTGAACCCAAGTACTAAAGAAATATAATTTCCTGTGCGCATGATATTTAAATATCGTGAAAATAGAAAGCTCGGTTATCACTCGTGGCCGGTCTCCCTATTCACAGACAAGAAGTGACAAGAACCGTCAAGAACCGTCAAGAGATAAAAGAAAATGGTTAACTAGGCATACAAGACGTCGACAATAGATGGTTACTGAACAAATATGATATAATAAAGTCATCTAAAGTATTAAATATAACATGTGTGTGTCTTATATTGGCTTATTCCATCCAACAAACTCAACACGATCAAACGCCGTCTTGACGGTCCGCCATACTGTAAAGGGACTTAACTCTGTCTGACCCAGCAGCCGACAAGAGAACAGGCACCTGTTCCCCTGTGTGCGTACGCGTGTGTGTGAGCGCGCGCGCGTGCGTGTGTGTGTGTGTGATTTGAACTGTTTCGGCTTGCTTAAGGGCCTCGTCAAGCTGCGAAGCTACCGCGACAGTTTTGTTTTTGTTTCTTTCCCATGTTCCATGTATGTTTTTACACATTTCGTTGTTTGTCATGTATGAACTTACGGGCTTTTTAGGGCCGCGCCATAGGTCTTTGCAAAATGTAAAACTTGGTAAGTTTTGTTGTACATGGAACCTTTGGCGCGGCCCTAAAAAGCTTGTTTATAACTTCGTGAATGCTACTGGACCAGATAATTACAATGGGGTCACGTCTGAGTATTTCGCCCGCTGGTGAGAAGGTTGCATTACCCCGAGAATTTGTGAAACTAGTAGCATTTTGATGTTGGAGGGGATGTCATATATATGTCTCCTCGAGACAAGTTCGATGCAAGTACGAACTCTGATTTCAGCCGACTTCATCTCCTTTGACGTAGACGTGGGTCTTACCGGCAACGTCAACGTTTAGGCTGCTTCGAATCCGCCTTGAAACGGCGTCCTCTGTCAGTGCACTGCCGTATGTCAAGTTTGTCCTGTCTGTCAAAAGTTACGGCTCCTGTCGCATAAGGATCGACTCTACTTCTACCCCAACGTTTAGATTGCCACTGTTTGAATATGCCCCTAGCCGTCTCAGTGATTTATCATAATCTAAATGACCCTCAGGTGTCTTTGTACATGAAAGACAAAAGAAATCACAACCACTATGTTGTAGATAATTTAATTGCTTGTTGATGATTTTTTGGCATTTTATATGATACCACACATCGCATCCATCACAGTCGATGCACATCTTTGTTATGGATAAGCCATGGTGCTGAAAAGTTGTATTTATATTTAAAATTAATTACCGAAACGTTTTATATTTGATTAAATAGCTTAGATTAGAGATAAAATCAATATGATCCAAAGAATTAAAACTATACGATTGAAATCCCCGATCAAAAGACTGTAGTAAATAATGATACAAATGGTAGAATACAGGTAAAACTACAATATACAATACAAATGGTAGACTAGAGATAAGACTGTAGTAAATAATGATACAAATGGTAGAATACAGGTAAAACTACAATGTACGATACAAATGGTAGACTAGAGGTAAGACTGTAGTAAATAATGATACAAATGGTAGAATACAGGTAAAACTACAATATACGATACAAATGGTAGAATACAGGTAAAACTACAATATACGATACAAATGGTAGAATACAGGTAAGACTGTAAATATATGATACAAATGGTAGAATACAGGTAAAACTAGCAAATAACGATACAAATGGTAGACTAGAGGTAAGACTGCATAAATAATGATACAAATGGTAGAATACAGGTAAGACTAAAATAATGATACAAATGGTAGAATACAGGTAAGACTAGTAAATAATGATACAAATGGTAGAATACAGGTAAGACTACAATATACGATACAAATGGTAGAATACAGGTAAAACTACAATATACGATACAAATGGTAGAATACAGGTAAGACTGTGGTAAATAATGATACAAATGGTAGAATACAGGTAAGACTAGTAAATAATGATACAAATGGTAGAATACAGGTAAGACTGTAGTAAATAATGACACAAATGGTAGAATACAGGTAAGACTGTAAAATAATGATACAAATGGTAGAATACAGGTAAGACTAGTAAATAATGATACAAATGGTAGAATACAGGTAAGACTACAATATACGATACAAATGGTAGAATACAGGTAAAACTACAATATACGATACAAATGGTAGAATACAGGTAAGACTGTAAATATATGATACAAATGGTAGAATACAGGTAAGACTACAATATACGATACAAATGGTAGAATACAGGTAAAACTAGAAATAATGATACAAATGGTAGAATACAGGTAAGACTACAATATACGATACAAATGGTAGAATACAGGTAAGACTACAATATATGATACAAATGGTAGAATACAGGTAAAACTACAATATATGATACAAATGGTAGAATACAGGTAAAACTACAATATACGATACAAATGGTAGAATACAGGTAAGACTGTAAAATAATGATACAAATGGTAGAATACAGGTAAGACTACAATATACGATACAAATGGTAGAATACAGGTAAAACTACAATATACGATACAAATGGTAGAATACAGGTAAGACTACAATATATGATACAAATGGTAGAATACAGGTAAGACTACAATATATGATAAATGGTAGAATACAGGTAAGACTAGTAAATAATGACACAAATGGTAGAATACAGGTAAGACTACAATATACGATACAAATGGTAGAATACAGGTAAGACTACAATATACGATACAAATGGTAGACTACAGGTAAGACTACAATATACCATACAAATGGTAGAATACAGGTAAGACTACAATATACGATACAAATGGTAGAATACAGGTAAGACTACAATATACGATACAAATGGTAGAATACAGGTAAAACTACAATATACAATACAAATGGTAGAATACAGGTAAACTGCAATATACAATACAAATGGTAGAATACAGGTAAACTGCAATATACAATACAAATGGTAGAATACAGGTAAAACTACAATATACAATACAAATGGTAGAATACATATAAACTGCAATATACAATACAAATTGTAGAATACAGGTAAACTGCAATATACAATACAAATGGTAGAATACATGTAAACTGCAATATACAATACAAATGGTAGAATACAGGTAAACTGCAATATACAATACAAATGGTAGAATACATGTAAACTGCAATATACAATACAAATGGTAGAATACAGGTAAACTGCAATATACGATACATATGATAGAATACAGGTAAGACTGCAATATACAATACAAATGGTAGAATACAGGTAAGACTGCAATATATTATACATATGATAGAATACAGGTAAGACTGCAATATATTATACAAATGGTAGAATACAGGTAAGACTGCAATATATTATACATATGATAGAATACAGGTAAACTGCAATATATGATATCAATGGTAGAATACAGGTATACGATAAGGAATACTTAGCAACAATCTACGATAACGAATACTTAAACACAACACTTACGAGAGCAAAGTCAAAGGCGCATATGTGATCTCAAAGAGATGTCAGACGAGTGTGTGTTTTTACGTTTATTTATCGTCGCTACCGGTTGCCCATATGAGCGACGTCTCCTGAAGAGATTAGTTATTTTAGATTTTGGAGAATAGTGCATGATACAGACAGAGACCCATTCCAGATCTCCTCTGGTTCATTTGCGTGCACGGTGTAAAGCACCGACACGAGACCTCGGTTTAACGTCCCATCTGAAATTCTGTTAATTTTATTAGGGTCAGACGGGGGATCAAACCTGCGATCCCTGGATTACCAGCCCAGCGTGTTATCACTGGATTACAGATCCGTCTGTGTCAGACGATTGTGTGTGTTTTACGTTTATTTATCGTCGCTACCGGTTGCCCATATGAGCGACGCCTCCAGAAGATATTAGTCATTTTAGATTTTGGAGGATAGTGCAATGATATAGAGAGAGACCCATTCCAGAGTCGTCTCTGGTTCATTTACGTGCACGGTGTACAGCACCGACACGAGACCTCGGTTTAACGTCCCATCTGAAAGACTGTTAATTTTATTAGGGTCAGACGGGGGATCGAACCTGCGATCCCTGGATTACCAGTCCAGCGTGTTACCACTGGGCTATATACCCGTCTGTGTCAGACGATTGTTGTTGTTGATTCAATTTGTTTACCCTCGCCGCCGGTAAACCATATGGGCGAGCAAACGTGCTTTCGCACCGTCGATTATTCGTTGGAAGTGTTGTGTCGTCGGTGTCTTGTAGAGTGATGTAGATTGATGTTTGTAGTTGTAGAGTCCCGTGAAGATTTCGGTCTAAGATGATTAGTTTTCTCGATGATTATTCTTTGTTGGTTATGTCTAAGTTGTTTAATTCTAAGAAGATTATGCTCTGGAAAATTATGGTGCTGGTGATTATGGTACTGGTGTCTCTCTCCGCCATCATGTCCAAGGTGGTTATTTATTCCCGGTTCTCTTTAGGGCCACATCCTTCACGATTAGTTGGCTCACAGCAGCAAAATGGTTCGGTTGTTCCGTCGCTGTCCACCCCGTTGACGCATCCGGGGTCGAGGTCGCATCCCTGCGTCTCCAACCGCTCGCCCGTAGTTGGAGACAGATAAAAGAGTTCCGCGGCGACGAGTGCGCCATCCACGCGAAACGACTGCCGTCTTCTCCTACCCAGTCACTCGTCTCCTCTTCAGCGCCCCAGTATTAGCTGTCGCTGATCTAGGTAAGTGTAAGACACTCAAAAGAGTCGATGCGGTTCCTCGTCTGTATGCGATTGTAGACGATTGTGTTGTGTTTTTACGTTTATTTATCGTCGCTACCGGTTGCCCATATGAGCGACGCCTCCTGAAGAGATTAGTTATTTTAGATTTTGGAGGATATTGCATGATACAGATAGAGACCCATTCCAGAATCTCCTCTGGTTCTTTTACGTGCACGGTGTAAAGCACCGACACGAGACCTCGGTTTAACGTCCCATCTGAAAGACTGTTAATTTAATTAGGGTCAGACGGGGGATCGAACCTACGATCCCTGGATTACCAGTCCAGCGTGTTACCACTGGACTACATATCCGTCTGTAGACGATTGTAAATTTGCTTCACACTTTATAGGTACGTTGAGTATTACTCAAAATTATTTGTGTCTTTATAATTTGATCAAACACATACAAAATGTGCCGACTAATCCCGTTAATTAACATCTAATTGATCTGTTATCCTACTCGCAAGTTGGCGCTGTGTACGTATGAAAGCCAACAATCAACAGCGCGCGATATGCTATTTTCATTACTGTATTGATCAGCATTGTTCTATTTAATCTTTAATTCTATATAATTATACCAATTTTGCATTTATCATTCATGTTAACATTGTCTTCAATATCGGCATATTTCTTTAAACAAATATGCAAGACCTATGTTTACTAATTCGGATCGAATTTCATAACATGACGTAAGTATACAGTTATCAGTGGACTTCAGTTCAATCAGAATTTAAATATTCATATTTTTCTCACATTGCGTAAATTCAACTTTCCCAGTTCATAGTAGATTAAATTGTTACATGGGGATAAATGTGCTTGTTTTAACACCTAATCTATTTTTGCATAACGATATATGTCCTTTTTTAAATTAATATAGCTATATTCAAAAAGTCTATCCCACTAAAACAGCGTATAACCAAAACATAAAATTACACCAAAGTTTAATGCTGTAATTATGTAATTTAACAATAAGTTGGTACACACACGCGCGCGCGCGCACGCACACATGGGAACAGGTGCCTGTTCTCTTGTCGGCTGCTGGGTCAGACAGGGTTAAGTCACTTTACAGTATGGCGGACCGTCAAGACGGCGTTTGATCGTGTTGAGTTGTTTGGATGGAATAAGCCAATATAAGACAAACACATGTTATATTTAATACTTTAGGCAGAGAAACAAGTATACTTAGCGTGGACATCCCTTACATGTATGCCTGATCAGCATATTAATGGTGTTCCAACAGATGTGTGCTATTACATCAAACATATACAGTTCTACAACGTTAACTTGTTATGGTCCGTACAAGCGAGTGTTTGCACCAAAACAATATATCCGAATTAATGTATTGAGTTACAGTTATACCAAACATGTTTACTGGAACATCTGTAGCTTGACATTTTATGGAATACATGTCCAAGCTTGCTTCACTATAAAAAAGTAGATACATTTAGATTAGAGGGAGACGAACTGGGATTTGAAAGCGACGTATGGTGCTTATGCACATAGTAACAATTTGATGTAAAATAAATACTTATGTTGTCAATTGGACTTGGAACTTTTACTATACACCGGAAATACTATACGATTACTGTACAAGACCTACTTTCATATCTAACAAAATATGCAATGTTAATTGATGACAGACAGTTGAAATATTTGGATGTCAACTTTTCAAATGAAACTTATTACATAAAACAACGCCATCTCGATCATGTCCTTAAAGTTACAGATACGTGAATGCAAATAATTATGTGGCAAGATTATATTTCTTTGTGAATTGAATATAATGGCTTTTGATCAGCCGATTCGTCTTGAATAAGCAGTAGCAATGTAAAACATTATACACATTCCTGTGTCGAATTACTTGACTAAACATATTCAATGAAATAATTGCAACAAAACTACGTCAGATATAACATTGAGATAAGTTTCAAATATGATCTCTACATTCTAGGATCTAGATATGTAATGCATAATGAATCATTAGAATATTATGGTCCAAAATAAGGGACTTCAAGTCATGTGGGTGAAGTCATGTGGGCACTTAGCAGTACAGTGTACAATATACTACCATCAGTGGGTAGTGTACAATCTACTACCGTCAGTGGGTAGTGTACAATGTACTACCATCAGTGGGAGTGTACAATGTACTACCATCAGTGGGTAGTGTACAATCTACTACCGTCAGTGGGTAGTGTACAATCTACTACCGTCAGTGGGTAGTGTACAATGTACTACCATCAGTGGGTAGTGTACAATCTACTACCGTCAGTGGGTAGTGTACAATGTACTACCATCAGTGGATAGTGTACAATGTACTACCATCAGTGGGTAGTGTACAATGTACTACCATCAGTGGGTAGTGTACAATGTACTACCATCAGTGGGTAGTGTACAATGTACTACCATCAGTGGGTAGTGTACAATCTACTACCATCAGTGGGTAGTGTACAATGTAATACCATCAGTGGGTAGTGTACAATGTACTACCATCAGTGGGTAGTGTACAATGTACTACCATCAGTGGGTAGTGTACAATGTACTACCATCAGTGGGTAGTGTACAATGTACTACCATCAGTGGGTAGTGTACAATGTACTACCATCAGTGGGTAGTGTACAATGTACTACCATCAGTGGGTAGTGTACAATGTACTACCATCAGTGGGTAGTGTACAATGTACTACCATCAGTGGGTAGTGTACAATGTACTACCATCAGTGGGTAGTGTACAATGTACTACCATCAGTGGGTAGTGTACAATGTACTACCATCAGTGGGTAGTGTACAATGTACTACCATCAGTGGGTAGTGTACAATGTACTACCATCGGTGGGTAGTGTACAATGTACTACCATCAGTGGGTAGTGTACAATGTACTACCATCAATGGGTAGTGTACAATGTACTACCATCAGTGGGTAGTGTACAATGTACTACCATCAGTGGGTAGTGTACAATGTACTACCATCAGTGGGTAGTGTACAATGTACTACCATCAGTGGGTAGTGTACAATGTACTACCATCAGTGGGTAGTGTACAATGTACTACCATCAGTGGGTAGTGTACAATGTACTACCATCAGTGGGTAGTGTACAATGTACTAACATCGGTGGGTAGTGTACAATGTACTACCATCAGTGG